>RQIL01014054.1:0-11010 GCA_003951145.1 Jimgerdemannia lactiflua | reverse complement strand
CCCCAGTGGTCTGACCAGGGGCACCACATAACTTCCAATTCCTTCCAGACGTCCATCCCCCAGCACTCAGCCATGAGGATCCAATCAATCCACATTCCAAGTCCATGTACCCAGTGGGTAAAGACTGTCCGATTTCCCCACTTCTGGCACCCTGCATCTCCCAGAGCACTCAGTCTTTCTAACTCCTCCCATCGGTCCAGTCCCCCACTTCTACTCATCCCATCAAGTCCACCATCTGAGTGATCCACTGTAGCATCTCTAACCATATTGAAGTCCCCACCCAGGATGTCGATTCCAGCCTCCACCAACAATCCACTGTCCAGCAATCCTTCAATCCAAGTTATTCTCACTCCTCTTTCAGCCGGACAGTAACAAGAGCCCACCACCACTGGCCCCCACCCTGGTCTCACCCATATCCCCCATAGTAGGCAATCACCCCACCCACCAATGTCTTGTAGTTCCCCTTTGCCTTTCCTTATCAGTATCCCCACCTTTCCTCTCCACTCCGCTGCCCCTCCCCATTCCTTCGACCAGTTAAATTTGTCCACCTCGTCCTCACATCTCACATCCTGAAGTAAGAAGGCATCCGCTCCTGAATCCTTAAGCCAAGCAAAAATGTTTTGACGTCTTCCCGAACCCATCAGCCCATTGACATTTATAGAAAGAATATTGGTTGTACTGTTCATTTTGAAGTATGTGTTATGTGGGCCCATCCTAGATCTCCATATCCTGATCCATCCAAGTCAAATCCAGGTCTCTCTCAGCTTCCAGCTCCAACCTCTCCTTAGCCTCCAATACCCCCAGAATCTCCTGAACATCCTCTGTGTCCTTCTCTTCCATCATAGATCTATAATCTGCACATGCCTCCTCCCACATTCCACCACCATTCCAAGCCCTCCACCCCTCGATCACCATCTGACGTGCCTCTATTTTCATCTCCTCTTCTCTGGTGGCATCCACCTCATACCCCTCATCCTCCAACAGTGCTGCCAAGTGTATTGTCGCCAACTTTCCTACCACTCCAACTCCACACAGAATGTCACTCCACTCCTTCTCACTCAGCAGTCAAAAGTCAATCTCGCTCAACTCATCTGCCAAATCTCTCATCAATCTGTGCATCCAGGGCCCCTCCCCCACACACTCTCCTCCTGGAGTCATTGCCCTCTTCCCCACCATCTTGACTCCATCCAAGCCAGCGCTGGCTGCTTCATCCCACTCCTTATCAGATGCATCCACCAAGCTCTCTCCAGACACCCCAACTACTCGGCCCCCCAAAGCCAACTCCGGGACTCCAAATCTGACATTCTTCGCACCCTTCATAACCATGTCCTCCACCTCCACCCCTACTTCTCCAATGTCATCCTCTGGCCTCACATTCTCCTTGTTCCTGTCAGTATCACTCTCTGGCCTCCAGTTATCAAAGAAAATCTCTTCTTCGGCACCTGCCCTTCGCTGCTGTGGGGCATGCTCCGAAAACATGGATCCCTTGGGCCCCTTCTGCCCGCCCTCCTCCACCAAGGATGCCCCTGTGCCTTCCTTCTTATTACCCGCCCCAAGCCTAGCAAGGAGCTCCTGCTGCTGCTTCCTCCCTTAGGCCCTTTTCCATATCAACTTGTCTACTCAAATCATCTTCCCATTGATTTCCACCATCATTATGGCCTTCTCAAAGGCTTTCCACGCTTTCTCCCTCTGCTCCACAGCTCCCTCCAACTCCCACAGTGCTGTCAGCAGGTCCTCCTCCTCCTCTTCGGAACCCTTGATCCTCGAAACCTTGCACTCAAAGGGCTCCCACTTCAGTACTCTTGGCCAGTCCCCTCCTTTTCCTGTCACCTCCTTTCCAGCTACTCTCAGCCGCACCTCTACATCTCCAGTGCAGAATGACATCCCTTCCCACATCTGAAATCCAATATCCACCACTTCCCCATACTCCCGCATCACCTTTCCAACTCTTTCCTTCGTCTCCTCCATTGACATGGTCAGAACTCCCTTGACCACCAGATGCACCACTCTCAGGTCCCAACACAGGCACCTCATCATCAGAACAGTGACTTCCCCAATTTGCATCCTCTGAGCCACTGCTGCCACTACTTGTTCCTCTTTGACAAATCCAACTTCCACTCCCTCCAGGCCCTTCAAGAACTTCATGGAAGCCACATCCTTCAGCTGCTTGCCCAGGAGCACCAGTACTGCCCTGGCTGTTACTGCCAGCCCTTGGAAGCTCATTGTGACTGCGAATTCCGAAATAGACTTCTTGAGCAACGGTGCCACCACCAGCCCTATTACACCATCAGCCAGGTCCCCCTTGCATATTGCCGATGATCCCTCCACCACCCCCTTGGTTCGATCAGCAGTCACATCTCCTTTTTTTTCCAGATTGCCAGTCCCACTGTTATCAGCAGTCATGCCACTCCCCCCAACCCCTCCCTTCACTCCTACGCCTGGCCCAGCTCCTCCACTCCCACTCAGCTTTCCCTTCGGTCCTCCCACCTTCTGCCATCCATCTCCATCTCTTCCTGCTCCACTCTGCACTGCTGCCGCGAAGCTTGCCAGTCTCTTGCCACTCCCCTCTCCTTCCTCTCCTCTCCCGCTATCAGCTACACTTCCACCTGTCGCCTTCCTGAAAGATTCCATCCCAAGCCCATACCCTTCTTTTCCTTGCTGCCACCTGAATGCCACACCAGTGTCGGACCCAGTACGCCAACCAGGAGGTTGAGTTGCTGCCATATTGCTAGTCATTTTTTTCAATAAACTGCTCGAAGTTTGTGCAAAAGATTTGTATAATGTGAGTGGTAGTGGAAGAAGGTGGCTCCAATGAGAAGGTGCTGATCTGTACTTTAAAGGGTATAGTACCCTTCGTCAGTAGCAAACAAATCAACTTGCTGGAGTGTGACTTCGTCATTCCACTCTTCGAAAGGAGAAAGTGCTGGCCAAGAGGTGAGGGGATAGAATAGTGACCAATCATCTTCGACAACATTCTCCAATCCTTGAACAGCTTGGATGCAGATGGAGGACTAATAAACTCTCTGTTGCTCTTCTTCTTCTTCTTCAGAGGTATCATCAGTTTCAGTATCAGAGGGGGCTGCTTCGGAAGCAGGGTCCTGAAGTTCTTGGGGTTCTTCTTCGAGGACAGGGACTTCTTGAGCATCTTCTTGATTTGGCTCCCAAATGATGTGGTGTGAATTGAGGTTAACAGAGTGGTGGGTAGCAGGTGTGGCTCTGGCAGATACTTCCATGGTAATGGGTAGTCCTTTGAATATCTCCATGAGACTCATGAAGTGACCTTGGTGGTTGTCTCAGAGGGGGGTAGTATGGAAACCTGGCAGGGTGGGTTTTGTGTCTTGGCTTCCCATGGTGACACGGTTGCTTCCAATATAATCAGCTACTTCAGATTCTACCCAATTGGCTTCTTCAGTGATAAGACAGACAATATTCCTGACAGTTACTCCTTGTAAGTGTGCGATGGCCCAGGGGATATGGCGGAAGATTTGGTGGACTCGGAGGGCTCTTTTGATAAGCCGGCTGGTGGTTAACAGTTCAGCAGCAAGGCTGTCTCAGTCATCTTCTTGGGTTTCGTTATGGAGGCAGTGGCCAATTTCATAGTCATGCCAGAGGGTCATCCATTCAGTGGTGTCCTTGAGCTGCTGGGCCATAATGTACCGGTAGTTGATAAAGTGTCCAAGGTCTTCGGTATAGAAGTTCAGGTAGTCTGAGATATCTGGGCACCAGATAGCCTGCTTGATGGCATTGAGGACAATGGTCTTGAAACTTGGCAAAGAGGTAGAGTGGCGAGAAGTCTGGTTGGAATGGCGGGTGGGAGGCATTGTGTGTAGAGTACTTGTTCTTTAGTGGCAGTTCTTGAGGCTGAGGCCGGGTCTTTTAAATAATGTGGTCTTCACTTCGGCTCAGATTATCTTGTCTCCTTTTGGTGCAATCACTTGATGGTTTAGGCTGGTCATAGGTTATCACACCATAATTTTGTCTGATCCTAGCAGTCACAGAGTACTCTGAATTCTGACATGGTCAATTGTAGACATCACATCTGCCCCTTGCAAAATTAGAGCCATCCTTAGTGGTGAGGGTTACACAGGGTTGGGTGATCTTAACTGTAGAGATGAACAGAATGCCGACACATTTATGAGGACTGGCCATCCTTGTCTAAGGCGAGGGCTCCCATAGTTGCGGCTGGGGGTTCAAATCTCTTGGAAATGGTTTTCCTGTAATCCTAGGCAATTTCTAGTAGCAACATCTGTTATGCCAATGGGCTTGAGAAGTGAACCAATGCAATCGGCTTCTTGAGTTCAACTGAAGCATCCATCATTCTTCATCGGAGGTGATACAGATGAAGTGAGAGAAGTTGTTCAAATGCATTTTACTTCTCCAGAGTAGTAAAGCCTTATGCAGTTGCGGTGTATCTTGGTCTTGAGTAAAACTCCATCCATGGTCTTAAGTTAGTAGGTGTGATTCATGAAGACTTGGTGAATGAGATATGATCCTTTCCATTTTGGTTTGAGCTTGATACTCCAGTTTCCTTTTATGATGGTACGGTATACCAGAATTTGCTGTCTGATAAGCAGGGGGTCCAAATCGGCCTTGCAGTCATAGTACTTCTTTTGTTGTTCTTGTGCTTTGGCGATAAATCCTTGTGCTTATTGGTGTACTTCTTGTAGCCAGGTGATCTCTTCTGTGACTCGTCTTATCAAATCTGGCTGGACTGGTTCGGCGGGATCTTGTACTTCTCGGCCATACACTAGATAGAAAGGGGTCTGTTGAGTAGCAGCTGCCTTGGAGGTGCAGATGCTGAATAAAATTGCTGGCAGATAGATGTCCCAGTTTAGGTAATCCCTGGTCCTGCTGAGACCTCATTTAATGGTCTGATTCATTTGTTCTGTGAGTCCATTCACCTGGGGATGGTAAGCTGTTGTTAGTCATAGCTTGATCTTGAAGCTGCTTGTAAAGGTCTTCATGGCTTTGTTGACAAACTCATGGCCTTAGTCTGTGATAATTTCTTTGGGGACACCATGGCAGCTGAAGACTTCATTGTACAGGATTCCAATAATTGTCTGGGCATTGGCGGTTTCAATGGCAAAGGCTTCTGGCCATTTCATTAGGTGGTCTTCGATGGTGAGGATGTAGCGTCTTCCTCGGCAGATTACTGGCAGGGGTCCAATGATGTCTATTCCTAGTCTTTGAAAGGCTCTGGCTGGTACTGCAATTGGCATTGATAATACTTGATCAGTGGGTTTCTGTCAGTACCTTTGGCAGGTATTGCATTATTGGATATGTGCTGAAATTTGTTTCCTCATCTTGGGCCACCAGTATTGCTTTTTGATTCTTGCAATAGTGGCGCCAATTCCTCAATGTGCATTCTGGTTATGATTTGTTGTCAGTATTTTTGATACTTCGTCTTTTCTTGGGACTCAGGTGTATTGATCTCCTTCTACTCTCCAAAGTTTGCCATTGCCTTCTTGAAATTTCATGAAGTTCCTTTGGATGAACAGCTTATGGGCAGGCTGTATTCCTTTCTTGAAGCTCCTATGGTGCAGGCTCCAGGTGAGGGCGAGGCATAGATCTTGGTTCATTTGGGCGAGCAGGAAGTAGCCTTCTCTTGTGGGGGCTCCTTCCCTTCTTGTTGGGTTCAGGGGGTTCTTGACAGAGTATCAACATTGGAATTCTTGGCACCTTTCTTGTAGACAATGATAAACTGGTATTCTTGTAAGGACATGATCCATCTTGCAAAGATTCCTGAGGGCTCTGGTTTCTTGAACAACCATTGTAGGGCTTGATGGTCTGTGATGAGGGCAAATCTCTTTCCTAAGAGATAGTGGCGGAAATTTTCTACTGCCCATACTACTGCTAGGCATTCCAACTTGGTGGCTCTGTAGTTTGCCTGTGATTCGTTTGTGGCCTTGCTAGCATATTCGATAACATGTTCTCTTTTGTAGTCATCTTGCTGTGACAGGATTGATCCAAGTCCTAGGGCTGAGGCATCGGTTGCCAGGATGAAGGGTTTGTTGAAATCTGGTCGCACCAGAACTGAGGCTTCAGTGAGGGCCTTCTTGAGTAGATCAAAAGACTTTTGCTGGTCTTCTTTCCAGTAGAATAGTTGGTCCTTCTTGGAGATATCTCTGAGAGGTGCTGCCTTATCTGAGAATCTTGGGATGAATCGCCGATAGTAGGATGCTAACATGAGGAAGGATCGGGTCTCCTTTGCTGAAGTGGGGGTCGGGTAGTTCTTGACTTTCTCCACCTTGTGGGGGTCAGTGTGTGTGCCTTGAGCTGAGACAACATATCCCAGATATTCGACTTGGTGTTTTCCAAAGAAGCACTTCTTGGCATTGAGTCTGAGTCCTGAGCTTCAGATGGTATTGAATACTTTGTGGAGGTCTTGCAAATGCTGCTCAAATGTCTCAGAGTAGATGATTACATCATCTATGTAGACTAGCACATTTCTCCCGATGAGGTCCCAGTAGACATGGTTCATCATTTATTGAAATGAGGCTGGGGCATTGTAGAGTCCAAATAGTATTTGAAGGTATTCATACTGTCCTTGTCTGGTAATAAAGACCATCTTGCAGATATCTTCCTGGGCAATGAGGATCACTTGGAATCCTTGGAACTGATCAGTGGTAGTTATATACTTAGCTTTTCTGAGGGCATTGAGGAGGTCATCGATTCTTGGCAATGGGTAGGCATCTTCTGTAGTGACTTTGTTGAGTTTTCTGAAGTCCATGACTAGTCTCCATCCTCCTTTCTTTGGCACAATAATTGCTGGTGAAGCCCAGGGGCTCGATGAGGGTCTGATAACTCCGTTTCATAGCATTTCATCTATGTGTTGTTGTTCGAATTTGATCAAGTGGTGTGGTGTTCGGTAGGGGCATTGTTGGATTGGTTTCGCATCTCCAGTATGTATAGGGTGCTCTCCATATTGGTATGGTGGGAAGTTATTATATGTGGTGGTAAATATATCCTTGTATTCTTCTATTAACTCCTATATCTGCTGTTGTTGGTCTTTAGTTAGAGTTGCCTCGATGTCGACAGCTTTGATTGCTGAGCTCACTGAGTTTTCCTCCCTGGTACCATCAGTCTCACTGGAGATGGCTTGCCGTTTCCCAAAAACTCATAGACTTCTTCCTCATAGGTGTCTATCAATGGTTTGAAATATCCCAGTGTTGTTCCTTTGGAGATGGTGATCACCTCGAAGCCCATGTTTCTGATAGGGATGTGGATTGGTGACATCTGGTCATGAATTTGTTCCTTGGCCAAGAGCAGGTGATACTTCTCTTGAAGCTCCATTGATGGTTCGAAAATTAGGTTGTCGGCTTTCACTGGGAGGTGCACGTCAAGGCCTCATTACTGATATGGCTGCAGGATGATTTCCTCTCTTGCTCAGATGGGGCAACAGATGTGGGGCCTCATTTGTCTGAACTGAGCGACTCTTGCTACATGGACCTCAATAGGTGGTGCCTGCGGGTCCCTGTTGGTGCTTCTGAATCCTCCTCGTCCTCTTTCGGTGCTATCCAGCTGCTTTACCTCTTGAATGGTAGGCTGTGAGGTCTTGAGGAAAAGAATCTAACAGATGGCCTTCAGGGGGTTAAAGCATCGGTGATTTCTTCCATAATTGCGAATGATGACCTTCAGAGATTCTCAGTAGTCTTGGTCAATAACTCCTCCTTCAATGGTGATTCCCTCAGCTGCCAAAGAAGATCTTGATGCTAGTTGTCCATAGAGTCCCAGTGGTATAGCAAGTGTGATTTGAAGATCGAAGGTCTTAGTGCTTCTAGGTCAGATTGTTGTTTGATATGGGAGACAGAGATCATATCCAACTGATCCTTCGGTTTGTGTGAGGGGAGGCTGTGCCTATGGTGAGAGTAGCTTGACCTGAACAACTGGGTGGATCTTGAGAAAAGATTCTCCAGCAGCTGCAATCACAGGTGAGAACTCCATTCGTTCTGGCTTGAAGAATAGCCAATGCACTCCTGTCTTCGGGTTTCTTGTATAGTTGAACCTGGTCTTTCCAAGGGGGTCCAGGGCTTCCATGAGGATGAAGGCAAGGTTGGCTCCTTCTTTTCCTTGGTGTGGGCAGCAGTACCAGCGGATGATAGTGAGGACTTCCAGAGGTAGGTCCCAAATGGTAGTCTTGCTTTTGGCTTCACAGTCTCCTTTGTGGTCGATCTTCTTGCACTTCTGGCAGACTCAACAAATTCGAGGTTCTTGTAGAGTGGGATCCTTTCTCTTGACTCGACTTCTGTGAACATCTTTGCTGAGGTGGACACTTTGATGTTCACACCAATAGCAGGTGAAGGTCTTCCCACAATCACAGTGTTCCTTTTTAACAAAGCCCTCATTTCATTCCTTGACTTTCTTGCTAGTGGGGTACCTCTTCCAGTACTTATCATAGGTCGGCAGAGTGACTTGAAGGGCACAGGTGATGGTATAGGAGCTGTTGCTGTCCTTTTCGATGGTAAGAGTCTCTATGGGTTGGCAGGAGAGAACCTTTTGCTGTTCTTAGTAAGTCTTCTTGAAGGTCTTTGGGGTTGGAGGCTGGGCTCAGCTGTGGACTGGTGCTCATTTCATTTCGTCTTTATCGATAATTATTGGCATCAGAATCTTCTTGAGATCTAGGACTTGACAGGCATTGCAGTTATCCCTTGGTGAATAGAAGCATTTGAAATACTCACATGTGTCTAGGCGGAAGGCTTGTGAAATTCAGTTTTCTATCAGTGGGAGTGGTGGTTGTGTGGATGGTCCTGCAAAGTCAAGTGCTGCTCTTTCATTGTTGGCTCTATCGATACTTTCTGCTAGGCCTTCGATGTCAATTACTCCAACAAAGGGTTCTTCTGGCTCACTATCTTGATCTCTTGGAGCATCAAAGTCACTTCCCATTTCTTGCAGGAAATTTGCTTCACTCTTGTCTTCATCTGTGGTTGTGGTGGGTGTGTCACCATGTCCATGCCATTCTGTCTTGGGGGCTGAATTCGACTTTCTTGATGATGCTCTCGACTTGATGGGTACCTTGTGCTTCTGTCCATAAATGGTAAAGACTAGGAGCTGTTTTCTGATGTCCACATTGGCTCCGACTCAGTGCATCCAATCTGTTCCCAAGATAAGGTCATAGGAGGTCGCAGGAGTTACGACAGCTTGAGGTACATTGAGGCAGACCTTCCCAACTTGAATAGGAATGTCTCATACAAGTCCAAGGGGGGTAGGTGCTGATCCATCAGCCATGATGACTCTTGCTTTGGTTCCTTCATCAATTCCCCAACTGATTCTCTCCAACATCCTTTAAGTGATGATGCAGACTGCTGCTCCAGTATCAATGAGAATTTGGGCATTTTCTCTATGCACTTTTCCACTCACAAGTCTGGTGGATTGATGATTGTGTTGTTGGTTTTCATGCACTGCATGAATAGTGCTGGGTTCTTGCATGTGTAGTCCTTGGACAGGAAGTCTCTTGGTATCCTCCTTGGCTTCCTTCAGGAATTTTCACCTAACTTCTGGGGCATTCTTGAGGACTTGCTTGGCAGTGAGGCCTGCATTTTGTTGACGGATCTGGTTCCAAAGTGAGGCTGCTGCATGAGGTTTGCTGCTCCTTTGATGTTTGGTTCCTTGAGGGCGAGGTCTCTCATTCCTGATAGGTATCTTGTCTGCTGAGGACTCTACACTCATGTGCTCATCTTCTTCAAGGTCAGGCAGGGAAGTAGTCCTTGATGCTCTTGATGGTCCAGCTTCAGGCTCAGGGGTGTCTCTTCTGACTCACTTGTCATTTTCTGGTGGGGTGTCCGAGGAGGAATGGGCATGTCTTGGGTGCTTGCCTGTAGATACTATCACTGGCAGCAGTGGGGGTGGGATCTTTGGTGGTCTTCCTCGTCCTCTGGTCTGTGCGGGGGCAGCATCCCAAGTTATCTTTGATGGGAAGGCTTCATAGTATAGATAGGTATCATCTTGTCTGTGAAGCCAAGCTGCTTCTTCTTCCATTTCCCATATCTCTTCATCCATCTGAATGAGGTTGACATTTCTGTCATTGGACTGAGTAGCTTGCTTCCTTGGGCAGTGCCTCTTGATGTGGCCTTGATTTCCGCAGTAGAAACAGGTAGGGGTGTGGGGACCGGTTGTAGCTGAGCCTACAGTTGCAGCTGGTGGTGCCTGAGAAGAGCTCTTGTTGTCTTGTTGTCGATAGTCTGGCCTATTGTAATGATGGTAATCTTGCTGTCTTCCTCCTTAGTTCTTCAGCTGTGCCACTGTGATGGCTAGATCCTTCATTTGTTTCGTGAGTATGGTCATTGGGTCTTCTTGTGCTCTTGGCGGCTGCTGCTGTTGTAGTTGACCAAATTGGGCTGAGGCTGAAGGTGGGGGTCTGCTCTCATAGTTGGCCAACCGGGCTCTGAGGAATGCATTCTCTTGTTCTGCTGTAGTAGATCCTTGAGGTCTTGAAGGTTCAGCTCTAGCTGGCTCTTGGTGGTCTTGCTGGGCTGGTCTGTAGTCTGCTTCCCAATATCCTTGTGCTCCAGCAACTTGCTGCTCAATACTCCAATAACCCATCCTAATGACTTGTCTTCTGAGTTCTGGGTATAGGTCATTGTGGAAGGTAGTAGATGCCAATGTCAGTTGGACTGCAGGCTGCAGGTTTGCCTTGATCATCTGTGCTTGGATCCAATGGTAGAAACTCTTTGGGGTTTCATTGACAGCTTGAGTCATGTAGGTCAGAGCTTCTTGTGCCTCTTGTTGGCATTCAAGACCATTGAACTGGACATGGAGCCAGTCTTTGTGGATGGTGTATCTTTGCACATGATTTGTATTTGGTGCAAGGTGAGCAAGTTGTTCTACCCTGAAGATTTCTCCTTCATTTTGTTTGGCTTGGTTGTGTCTCTGGAGGGCTGGGCCTCTCAAAAGTGGTGCCACAATGCTGAGTTTCCTTTCTGCATCCCATTGCTTGGCAGCTGCTTGTACTTTGATTTCTCCAATAAACTCCTCGATATCTTTTTTTTTTTTTTTTTTTTTTTTTTTTTTTTT
>RQIL01014043.1:0-11012 GCA_003951145.1 Jimgerdemannia lactiflua | reverse complement strand
AAAAAAAAAAAATGGCTATGTGACTGATAGAGAAGTATTGGCAGAGTTGAAGGAGAAGAAGAAGAAGAAAGGTGAGATTGAAGCAGAATATCTCATAGATATAACAAGAATGGACATTGAACTAGAATTGTGAATGATCTGGGAAAGATGTGCAATACTCAAAAAATATTTTCTATAAATAGAATAATTATCACTGAATATTAATGGGCTGTGGAGTTCTGTATAGTATTGAAATATTTTTGAGTGGCTAAAGAGTTTGAAGGCAGATCTTTTTCTATTGCAGGATGTGTGATATGGAGGTAACTTAGATAAGTAGAATTGGACTAAAGAATGGGAAGGGGTGGTAGAATAGTATGGAGAGGTTGGGATTTTGATAAATAAGGAGGGAGGGGAGCTGAGGGACATTGGAAACTGGAGAGAGCATTTATTGTAAGTTTATAGAAGAGACCAAAGTAGTCTGATAGTAGTTGGTTCTTATGAGTCCCTGTGGTTAGGGGTGCAAGGATGGAGTAAATGGAAGAATTATTGGACAGTAGTACTTTAGTGAAGGCTGGGGTGGATCTGCTTGATAGTAACTTTAATATAATATAGAATACTTTAGTAGATCAGTCTAATGGAGGGTCAGGTGTGGCTGGCAACAGTAGGAGGCTGGATAGATAGGAGAAGATAGAGAGGCTGAGTATACTAAGTGATGTTGGAAGGGTGAGATAGAGGGAGAAGATATTCACACATTGGATGGATAGACTGAGAATGCAGATTGATTGAGTACTCTTAGTGAATTGCTGAGGAGTGGATATCTGGAAGATACTGAATATAGTGTGGTATCTCTGGTCAGATCATTGGGGTATATTAGGGCAAGAGAACTTTGGGGAAAGCAGAAATGGGTCTGGACATTAGAGACTCTACTATACTCTGTTAGAGAATAAGAAATTGTGGGATGAATGGAGTATAGATATATATAACTACTCTTATTGATTATTAGTATAATGAGGAGATCCTGATGGAGATCTGATGGTTGAAGTTGAAAGATGCTGCAGGGACATACTGGGGGTTAGTCAGAAGATTAAAGGGCTAGTTTCAACAACAGAAGAGGCTATTGGCATCAAGATACCTAGAACCATTGTAACTGTAGTTGTCAAGTTTAAAGGAGAGTAAGAGAGAAGAAGAAGAGGACTGGTATATCAAAAGAGTAAGGTTGGAGATTGTGGAGCTTTAAAAAGTCTTAAGATAGAAAAAAGAGACTCTTTTTTATAATATAGTGACAAGATTATGATAATAGGGGCTGGAGGAGAGAGAGAGGCTGATTAAGTATCTTTTTAGACTACTATAGATAAGAAGAGTGTAATGGTGGTGGGAAGGAATTATTGGGAAGGATGGTACCTTAGTAACTAGAGTCCAGGGGATCTTAAAAATACTGAAGAATCAGTGAGAGATATTGTGGAGTGAGAAAAAAAGTAGAGAGGATATAGATGTCATTACAATCTGTCTGAAAAACTGGTGTCTGCTGAGAATAGAGGGCATTAGTGACTTGGAATGGTCAGTCAGAGAGAAGGAAATCATTAGTATTCTCTTTGCTATAAAGCTGGATATAGTCCTGGATAAGAATGATTTATCTTGGGACTTCTGAAAAAAAAAATGTAAATGATTGTAGATATGCTCTAGGTAGGGATCAAGAGCTGGGGCTAGTGGCTTACTTTACAAAGACAAGAGAAGGAGGGAAAATTGGAAAATTAGAGGCCAAATATGCTTCTAGATATGGATAGAAAGTTGGTAATGAAGGCACTGATAGTGAGACTGTAAGTGGTGGTATAACAGGTTCTTGGTAAGGAGCAGAGAGAATTTGTTAGCAGACAGTTAGTTAGAGATAGTATGGCTTTGGTGTACAGAGTTATTGAAGGAATAAGGAATGCGAGCATAGATGGCCAGCTAGTCTTTTTGGATAGGAGAAGACATATAATAGAGTGTGGTAAGTCTGATTGAAGAAAGTTCTGGAGAGGGTTAGAATCTCAGGAGGGCTGGATAGATCAATTATCAGACTTCTGAAGAAGAACTGGGCCACAGTTATAGTGAATAAGCATTAGGGGGTTTCATTTCTTTTGGGGTACAGGGTGTCCCAGGGGGATGCACTATTACTAATTTTATATGCACTGTTGTTGAAACCTTTATTGGATAGAATTTGGTGGAGGATTGAAGGGCTGATAGTTTAGGGTATAAATTGGAAAGTAGGGGCTTTTGTGGATGATATAGTAGTTGGACTAGACACCTCTGAAGATGGGAGTGTACTCAAAGAGGCCATGAAATAATATGAATATTGCTCTTGACAAAAGCTGAATTGTTATAAGTATGAGATAATGGTCCTGAGAAATAAATTAGTTAGCAGTAATATTATTTGACTATTGCTTCCCTAGAGGAGGCCATGCAGTATCTGGAGATATTCTTATCTATATATGGATCAGTGCTATCTAAGACATAGTGAAAGGCCAGAGTAACTGCTTGGGGAGATTCTTTGTGGAGCTGGAGAGATATATATATATAACTCTTTAGTGAGCAAAGTAATAATACTGAATATTTATTAGATGCCAAAGCTCTGATACTTAGTATATCATTTGGACTTTCCAGCTTAAGTATCAAAGAGGCTGATAAAGTTGGCAAAAGATTAAATGTGAGTAGGTCTAAGAAGTGAGATTAATGGAAAGTACATATTATTGATGCCAGTTGAAAGAGAAGGTCCAGGTCTGATTGACTTTCCATAAAGAATACACTGCCTTCAAGCTTGGTAGCTGAAGAGGACAGTAAAATTGAAAGGGAGTAGATGAGTTCCCCTAATGCAGAAGATATAAGAGGTATGATATACTCTTAGAGATTCTTATTAGCAGTAGTGAATGGGGGGAGTTGGCAAAAAACCAGATGTGACTACTGATTAGTGCAGGGGGACTCCAGAGGGCTTAGGAACAGTGTACAAGAGAGATCTATCAGATGGTATAATGAGACTGAAAGTGGCCCCATTACTTAAAAAGTCAATTTTAGAATTTGCAATCATATTAAGTTTTGGAGAGCTGATACTAATAGCAAGGATGGTTCTGGAGATACTCAGTAAGCAGGTGAGTGATATGGTATTGGTGAAGTTTCTGAAAAGATTGAAGAAAGTAGAAGTTGGATTTATTGAGAAAGAATACTTGATGGCAGCTATAACTAAAGAAGTAAAAGTGAGTGAGATTGTAGTTCTGATAATATGAGATCCCAGGATGGTACACCTAGTGATTAAGGGGGTCTCAAGAGTATTGATGGATGAGATAAGGAATAGAATTGAGACAGTGATGCAGAAATATAGAGATGTTATAGATATCAGATTTTAGATATGGAAAGAAATAACATTTAGAATAGGAAATAGAGTTGAGATTCAGGGTAACTGAAAAGGAGATGATAAGAACAGCTGTGGATTGGCCTCAAGTATTGAAATATGATCTTTTTAAGTATAAGTATTAAAGATAAGAGAGATGGAAGAGGATGAAGAAGATCTATTAATAGCACTCTGGAAGCTAGATAGAGCTATTGAGCAGTGGTTGAAGGCATGAGAGGCCTTTGAGGATATGACTATATTAGAGGAAGTAAATGGCAAAAGAGTGAGAATAGATAAGAAGATATGGGAGATGGTACAGGAGAGGTACTTGTAGAAGAAGTTATTGAAGAGTTATATAGATAAGTCTTGAGGTGCAGTAGAGGAATCCACTAGATAGTTTGGGGGTTTGGAAATCTTCCAACATATCCCTTGACATATAAAAATCATTAGGGAAGATGAGCCAGGGTTCTTCATAGATTTGGATAAGAAAAAGAAAAGAGAGGACTGACAGTCAGAAGTTCCAGACAATGGGATAGAGGCTGGTATTGAGGTGGAAGATATGATGATAAGAGGTACTCAGAATGTACAGTTTGGAGTAACAGATGCTAGGAAATGGAGTATTATTATTGAGGTTGAGTAGGAGGGATTGATTAATATTAAGGAGAAGAAAGAGGATAGTATTGAGAGAAAGGGTGGTGTGTTAGAGAAGGAGAGGCCAATGACTCTGAGAGGAGATTGTATTGGAGGGGAGGTTTGGATGTTGAAAGTACTTGGAGATTTGGCAGCTAATGAACTGGCTGAGATTGATTTTTGAATTCTGAATGAGGAGGTTTGGAGGAAATATTTGTCTGGAGAAAATATGGTGGATAATCTGAGATTGGAGGTTCTGGGTCATACTGGAGAAGAAAGGATATATAGTGGATGCAGCTAAATAGGCTGAGTTGTTGAGAGTAGTTGGGCAGATTTTTATTGATTATTAGATGGCAAGAAATGGAGCTGAGATTTTGAAAACAGTTTGTAAGAACTATAGAGAGAAGAAGGAGGATAAGGCAGATGAAGCAGACCAGGAAGTGCTGGCAGAGTTGGAGGAGAAGGAGAATGAGAAAGTGAAGTTGAGGCAGAATGTCTATTGGATCTGTCAAGGATGAACATAGAACTGGTATTGTATTGAGTAGACAGGGGGGAGTGGTGCAGACCCTGGAATACATAGATAGAATATATCCAACTTGGATCTGCTCCATAACTTCTCAGGGGTACACAAGAGAAGATGAAGATGATTGAAAAGATTGTAAGGGGTAAGAGTTGTCGATTTGTAAGATCAAAGAAAGGAGAGCAAAAGGGGGCTTATAGTAAATGAAGCCATTACCTATAAATGGATAAAGAGATAAGCATCAGATGGTATGTGAGTTCAACTACTATATTAAGGTTTCAAAACTAAGCATTGCTTGGTTCTGGACCATTTCAGAGTTGGTTTATACCATCCTGAAAGCATTTGACATGCTTTATTTGTCTTAAACATGGTCTTACATCTGTAAATACATCTGTCTAAGACATATATATGAGATATTTCATGTAAAAATAGCAATAAAAGTATCCCAGCTCCCATGGAGTCTGTCTCTTAGCCGTTTTGAAAGCTTTGGCAGTTTGCTGTTTTTTTCTATATGATCTCCATTATTAGTGAGATTACGAATGATGACCAAATTCAATAACATTATGACCAGGCTGCTCAGGCCAAGCATGCTGAATTCTTATGTCAGGTTACTGAGGCTGTTGTGGTCAGTCTCTGCCCTCCTCTGGCAGATCCAGAGATTGCAAATGCCGATGCATTATTGATACCCTATTCCTCCAATGATGGGCTGATGAACCATCTGACCTCAGGGACACTATTGATGGAATGGACCTCCATGATGAGAATAGTGGAGATGATAAATTTCTCACCGCCACCCAGACAAGAGCCATTGGATGATACTATGCCCCCCCTAGATTTACCAATATAGTCCATCAGGATATAATTGAAGCCCATCTTATCCCTGCTAGCTTCTGAAAACTCCTCCATTGTAACCCCAAGCCAAGGCAGGGCATCTTCTGCACCCCTAACATTGATGAAGCCTTCACTGATGATTTCTCCAAAGCAGCTCAGGAAGCAGACAAGGTTCTTGCTGACACTCAGTGAGCAATCTACAATACTCTCTGTCTAATTGCCATCACTCTCCATGCCCTCGAACCCCGCTCAGATGGGACTGATGTCAATCACAGGCTGGTCCACAATGCTGTCATTCCCCCCTTGGTGGAAAAACTCCAGGACTCACTCTGGATCAGTTTCCATGAGGCCAAACATATCCAGATCTGCTATTGCACAGAACTTGTCAAGGCTGCTAGCTAGTCCCCCGCCCTTCTCTCTGCTTGCCACACTGTGGTCTCGGGCACCAACTTTGATGGCAACCTCTTTGGCACCAACTTCATTCACCATTTCTATGATGATGCCAAACACCAAAAACATTGCCTGCTCATTTGCAATGCAGCCAAATCCAGCCACTGCAGAGGCTTCTCCCACCATGGTTCAACTTCCTCTGGGGGCTACAGCTGGGGAAACAGGATGCAGGGTGGCCACTGCCCCAACCACCACCAACAATAATCCAGCTCTCGAACCTGCACCCCAAGCACCAACAACTGTGGGGGGTTCCATGCTCCATACCCAGGACAAGGTGCGCTTCAACCAACCACCCAATCCTGAACCCATCTATCTACCACACAATTGCCCCCAAGTTACCAAATGTCATATCCAAGGTGGGGGCGCGACTCACCATGATTCCCGAGTCCACTTAGAAGGCCTTGGGCATAGACTGCTGGGCAATTGACACAGCCCACAGCAAGAACAGGATTGAATGGGTAAGTCCCCCAAACTCCCTCTGGACCAGACCCTGATTTTCTTACGAGCAGAGTATGTCCCAGATGGAAAAAACCTTGGTAGATGCAGCCATTACCAAATTCTGAGACAAAGATGCTATCTATGCTACTGCCCTGGGGGAGCCACTCTACCTTTCCAATATCTTTATTATCCTCCAGATTGACAAGGTCCATGCTTGCTTTGACACATGTCTCCTGAATGAGTTCATACAGTGACTGCACTTCAAGATAGAAGGCATTCAGACCCTACACCACATGGTTTGCCCAGGCAACCACCTTATCAAGATTGACATCAGCATCTGGGAACCCCACCAACAACAGACTTTCTTAGGATTCCTGATCGACACAGTCAAGATGGACCCAGTCTACAAGATTTGCAAGGAAACCACCTCATTTCTTTGCTGCACTGCTTTGATCCCAATATGCAAGGTTGCCTCCCTGGTGGGCCTATGCAACTCTATCTCTCAGGTGGTCTTTCCAGCCTACTTCCAGGTCTGGTCCTTTAGCTAGGACATTCAAGGGGCCCTATGGGCCAACCATGACAATTGAAATGGCCTGATGGCCATCTCTCTAACATCTTGCAATGACCTACAATGGTGGTCCCTCGAACTGGCTGAGTGGAATGGCAGATCCCTTCTCTCCAAGCACCCCAAAGTTATTATTGATACCAATGTAACCAACTATGGGTGGGGTTTCGACATCACTGCCAGCACTTCCTGGGCCACACACCAGGCAACCAGCTCCTGGACCCCTTGGGAACAGTACCAATCTATCAACTACTGCAAGCTCAAGATGGTTCTCTTTGCCTTACAGATCAATGGCCAACATTGGGAGGGTTGTATGATCCTCATTTAGATGGACAATATGACCATGAAGGCTTTTATCAACAAGCACCTTCTGAACAATGTGACAGCCAAGATTCATCACCTCTGTCTGACAAAGAAGATCCCCCTCTTTGCAAAACACATTCCTGGTATCAAGAATGTGTGGGTGGACTTCCTGAGCCAGATTCGCCCCTGCCCTGACAACTGGCAACTGAACCCCCAGTTATTCTGCCAAATCCTCCAGTGGGGTTCCATATCCCTGGACCTCTTTGCCTCTTGAATGATGACCCAGACACCCTGCTTCTACAGCCGCCAGGTGGACCCCAATGCTCTAGGGATAGATGCTTTTCAACATCCTTGGCCAGCCTATAGTGCATATGTGAACCCCCCTTGGATTCTCATCAATTGAGTCCTGTGCAAGATCAAGACTGACCACTGCCAGTATCTGATACTCATCACACCATTCTGGATACAATAGAGCTAGTGGCCCAAACTTCTCAGCATGGCCATGGTGCTGCTGATTTACCTTCCTCAATACCTTCTGATGATGATGCCAGCAACCTGGATGATATGTTGGGCTGCCCTGGCATGGAAGATCAGCAGCAATCCCCAGACACCACAACATTTGTGCCACAGGCTCACTGGCTTATCCGGGCCAACATCTGGAGTTCCTCTTACAAGAACTACAAATCTGCCTTCCAACACTACGCTTGTTGGTGCAATCAATGGCATATCGATCCCATACATACATCTATCGAACAGCAGATTAACTGCTTAGCACAGCTCTTCCAGGAGGGAATGAGCACCTGTCAGCTCCACAGCATATATACCACCATTGGATGGTGGATACCATCGATACACGGCACTTGCTTTTTGACCCTCCCATCTGTTGCCCATTTAATCCAGAGTGTGACCAACTTATGCCCCCCTCTCTCCAAGGACAAATCTCGCTGATGGGATGTTGCCTCTCTTATTTAGTGATTGGATTCTCTGGGCTCATATGACACCATTAAGACTCGGGTCTTGTGCGGCAAGAAGACATACACACTTCTGGCCCTTTGCACATCTTGGCAGATGGCAAGTAACTTTGCTAGATACTGAGCATCCATCAGTTTTCATGGCAGCATGAATGACTGACTGGCCAAGATGGTCCTAACCACTGATATGACCAAGGAATGTACCCCCAACATTACTACCAAGGTCTCTTGCCCTATCCCAGCTCTTCTTGAGGACAGGAATATGTGCCTGATCTACTGGGTTTTCCATTGGACTCACAAGATGGAACCCCTATGCCCCCCTAACAATGGTGACTGCCTCTTCATCAGCATGTGCTCCCCACACCACAACCTCACCCACAACTGTCTTCGCAAATGGTTCTCAGAGTGCATGGCTGCTGTGGGCATTAATCCTGTCCACTGCCCACACTCAGTATGGACTGAATCTTCCACTGAGACCCTTGAAGGAGGCACACCAATCAATGAGGTTCTTGAGAGTAGTAACTGGAGCTCCCAGATGACCTTTGAGTGCCATTACCACCTGTCACACTGGGTGCCCACCCTTTCTGGCAAGGCATGGACTTCTTCTCTGGTCTACATAGTCCTCAGGTGCAAGAGCAAGGGTGTCTATAAGACCCCCATCAGGCGCTCTACTTGCCTTCAATCTATGAACAACCAACTCTGAAATAGTCCAGAACCAAGCCATGCTTAGTTCTGGATGAACAAGGCACCATAGGTGCTGAAGTCTGTCCCAGACTTTGCAAGCTTAGTGGAGGACCATGAAGAGTTGGTTTCCCTCCCTTCTCTCTCTACCCCATTTTCATTTACTGTCTTTTTTTCACACCTCCTTCCTGCTTCAAATTTTATGGAGGGTGTTTTTCTCCTTCTTCTTGCCTTTCAGCTTTTCTTTCCTTTGTTTCCCCTTTGGGATTTTCGGCTCACATACCAAACCTTTTCTAGGCTAAGGGACAGACTCTGTGGGAGCTGGGATGCTTTTATTGCTATTTTTACATAAAATGTCTCATACATATGTCTTAGACAGATGGATTCGCAGATGTAAGACCATGTTTAAGACAAATAAAGCATGCCAAATACTTTCAGGATGGCATAAACCAACTCTTCACGGTCCTCCACCAAACTCGCAAAGTCTGAGACAGACTTTGGCACCTATGGTACCTCATCCATCTGGGAATGATGCTAACATTTACTTAAAAATTGAATAGCACCAGATGATGTCTGGGAGGAAAATTGATAGGTGACAGATTCAATGTGATGACACCATGCTAGGCAGCATATGGAGAGATAGAAACTATGGTTGAGGATAAGAGTGACTATGTGAAATATATAATTATATACATTGTCTACATTTATTTTATTTTTTTTATCTAAAGACTCTGTCTTCAATGATACAATATTACTACATACTTCCAATAATACAATATCACTCCATACTAATATAGCTTGGGACATAACTCAGAGTTCTTTATAATAAGATATGTAATTATAAATCTGACAACTTGGTAGTAAAAGACATCTTTGATTACAAAGTCAAAGACTGAGATATTAGTATCTTATACTATTATCTTGGTCTTCTTTGTGCCTCTCTGCTGCCATCTATATTATTATAGATATCACTCCTATGCTCTCCTGGGCCAAGGTGTCTGCTATATCTATTATGTTGCAAGTCTTCTACTCATACTACTTGAACAATCCTATTCATACTGTCCTTACTAATATCTTTATGGTTACTTCTATTTTTCTTTGGTCTTTACTTGGAAAACTCAGTACCAATCTGATCTGGCTTTCTTTTTACCAGAATCCTTCCAAACTTATCTAGCCCTATGCCTGCAGTCTCTTTGTTGTGTACTCCCACATTGAATCCCTCTTCTTCAGATCTACTCTGGTCAGCTATATCTTTTTGATAGCTTATAACCATTAGGAATTTGGTACAAACTGATATATCTATATCTGTGATACTTATCTTCACCATTGAATCTTGCTCTGATATATAAATATGTTTGGATTTATGGTAGAGAGATATGTATCAATACATTTGTGGTGAGCTCTTTCACTGCTCTCATACTTGATGTCTTCTGATAGATAGTATAGATATCCTAGTTGTAATTTATTCTATATATCAATACTTGGTGTCTCATCTTACTGGCTTTTCTTAATATATATAATAGTAAATATGTGGTCCTCAATCTTCCTGAGAACATTCCAGATGATGTAGTTCTTAATACATAAATATAATTGGCTCCTTACTTTTTCTCTCTTCTCTGAACATAAAGCTACTATGATTTCTGATCTCTTTCTTCCCCCCCCCTCTTTTCTTCTATTCAACCTTGGTTGGATGGTTCAATTGGACTCTTCTCCTCATTGTAGTTTTGTTTTCTTTAACTTAGCATATTTTATTACTTATTAAAACCTCAATTATTAGTCTTTATATTTTAGTCAGCATTTTCATAAGCCAGTATAGTATAGATATACTGATATACTTTGAATAAATATCTTGATTCCTAACTCTAGCCTATCTATTTTCTAATATAAAGAAGCCATTAAGTTCAAGAGAAGAACTTTGTCAGAAATTCAACAAGTTCTAAGGAAGCGATCTACTAGTTTGAAAACCAATCTACATATTATATTTTGAAATAACAAAACTAGTTAATAAGACACACCTTTGCTCTGAACTTATTCATGCAAACAAAGCAGTCAATTGATGTCACTTTACCAAATAAGATTTCTATACTATTTAAGAAATCACTATCTAATTAGAAATTTCTGAAATTGTTCATATATATATTAGAAAACTTATATATTGTGACGTGCACAACCGACAGCATCGAAATACGAAGTACAAGTGACTGCTAAGATCAGATGACACATGACCGACAATCAGGTGAATACCCTAGTATATCAAGTGATCACACCAAATGGAGCAAGGAT
>RQIL01014032.1:0-11013 GCA_003951145.1 Jimgerdemannia lactiflua | reverse complement strand
CTTCTGGATCCTTCTTTCAGATCTTATATAAATATCCTCTCTGTTCTTTCAAATAAAGCTCAGAATATTTTCTCCCAGAAACCACAAGATCTCCTGAACTCTTAGTAACTCTTTGAGCTACTTTGAACCTCTAGAATTTAGTCACTTCCTCATCTAAAAAACCGGAACAGTTACAAAGGTCAAGGAGCCACCCTGGACCCTCAGTACAAGAACAGATATTCAATGACATCAGAAGGGCCATGAGACTGTATACTAGAAGAATCCCCAGTCTGAATCTCTACACAAGGAACCCCTACCACTACACTCTGAACTGCCGCGAAATGGAAACAAGAATCTCAATGGCCACCCACTGCCTTCTCATGTGGCAAGAATATGAGATGGGACACCACCTCTGCCAAGAATTCCTAGAGGCCAGCCATTAAGAAATTGCAGATGCTATATGCATGGACAGGCATGAGCAGCAATTGGCTAGAAGAGTCCATCAAATCTTCAGGCATGCTCCTTGGGCTATTCCAAACCTTCAGTATGTCAAGACCTCAGACATTCAAGAGCTGTCAAGCCACCGGGTGGACCATCTAGAAGAAATGGTAGCAGAAGAGGCCCAATCTACCATTTCGGTCAAGAGTGAAGAAGTGCAAGACCTCTGGAACCCCCTTCTTGAAGATAATCCAGACCAGTTTATCAGAGGATTAATTGCCCTGTTCCAAGGCCCTCCTCTGAGGATCTGCGCCCCACAGAACCCCACAGATGTTCCATATTTTGTGGAAGAAAACCTCATAGAATGGAGACCACAAGAGCAGCAAGAGTACTCTGTGCCTTTCACTGATGATGACATCATCAGCGGTGACATCATCACTGCTGACATCACTCCTCAAGACCAAGGAAATAGCAGCAACCCATTTGCTTTGTGGGAAGAGGACTTCAATAACCTCTTGGAAAGACATGCAGACACCTCTTCAATACTCTCAGAACTTCCAACTGAAGTCAGCTCACTGGTGGAAGTTACAGAAAATGATTTGGCTGGACATCCTGAAGAAAATGAGGAAGAAGAAGATGACATAACCCCTGTCACACTAAACTTCAGATTAAACAGTGACGGTTCTATTAGCCAAATTTGATCTAGTTAGTTAGTTGCACAAACAGTGACTGCACTTTAACTAGCCTTTTTCATCACAACAAAGGATTAGCCTTATTCTACTAGTTAGTCACTTGACTTCAAATCCACACTAATTCAAGAGTAGGGAATTACCAATTACTTAGCCATATACTTTAGCAAAATCTGTGCACAACTCTGTATAAATACCCATCCAAACTGCAGTGAATAAAGCCTCAGTCAGTTGAAGTTTGGAGTAAAAAGGATTACAGAGAAACCCCTCATGCCTCCAAGAGACTAGAAAATTCTAAGAACAAGATAACAACCTGGAGCAATCGATCACTCAGAAGTTTGAGTTAGAGAATTTCTCTTGCCACTGCCGTTAAGAAAACCACCGCCAAGTTAAGAATCGCCAGCCAGGAAAACCGTTAAGTTAGGAAATCGTCGCCACCAAGGACCACCACGAGATTTTCAAGTCAGTCAAGTTAATTGCCGCCACTAAGGAAAGTCGCCACCATTGATAAAGAAAATCGCCGCCAAGTTAAAGAGACCCGCCAGAAACTTAGAACAGACCGTCAGTAACCCGCTCTCAAGTAAATCGAACGTACAACATGAGCGACCGAGCCATTGCCATGAATGTTTCCTGTCCGCCGTCATGAGCCATTTAGTTTAAGATCGCCACTCCACCGTTCCCCATGTTGTTCAACAATCGACCACCCGCTCCCCACGATCGACGACTGACCTGTCCAGGCTGCTTATTCGAGACCCGAGTTCCCATGCATGTTGATTAACCACCACCACCTGCATTTGGACCCCTGATCACCACTCGCCCACTAAGGATAAAAGAACAACCATCCCACTCGCCGCATATTCGAGCCTACGAAGATCGCTAGGAATGCCCTTTGAGTACGATTGAGCTATCAATTACTAAAAAATTGAGCCATCATATTTAATAACCTGTCATCGACCTGAACTCCCACACTTTTGACAACAAATCGGACGACCAGTCACGTGATCACCAACCCGTAATCAATGCGAACAATATATTTAATTCATTATTTCGAGATCACGCTTCACAAGTGTGCAAGAAGCCATATAGTTATACATATATTTGTATACAAAATGCATGCCACATTTTGAGGGCTTAACTGGGAATAGTTTTCTAAAGACTTGACCTTTTGGCTCAAGAACCCAGTAGTTACAGTGGAGAATTCAAGAGGACCTACTCAACAACAAGACCAGGGCCAGCCACAGCCCTCTTCAGTAGAAAAGAAAGCACATTCCATTATCAGGACAGCAGCCAGATCCTTGTTCAGAAGCAGCAGCCAGAAAACTGAATCAGAGGAAAGAAGTGACCCAGACTATGATTTAACCTCAAGAGAAAGGAGACACCTCAGAGGAGAACCAGAACCCCTTTAGATCCAAGACTTAGAAGAGGAAGATCTTCCTGAAGAGTACCAGACCCTAATCTATAGGAAGAACTCAGACAGAAGTGACTACATCACTACAGCCATCAACTGAGGTACTCCACTAGACTGAGTCTATTTTGAAACATCAGAAGGAGAGGAAGACTACCATCCATACAACTCAAGAGATGAGTTCAATTTCTACCATCACCCAGCTAGCAACCCAGACTTCCAGCAAGGCGAACAGGACTTCACTACTTCACAGCAGCAAGGGGCAGATGAGTTCAACACCAGTTATATCAGCCCCCTAGCACCTTCAATTACCCGAGCCTCTGTACCTTGGTCACTCATACCCCACCACTATCCACAAGAGACAAGGAACAACACTTCTTTCAGAGCCTCAGCATTTGATAGCCACTACCAGTCAACCAGGAGAACACTATCTTTGGGAACCTATACTCTGGTCTCAATCAGAAGAGCCAGATCTCCTATACCACCAAGACACCAACCTCTGCCTGCACCTCCAGTATATCGAGCACCCTCACCACCCCCACAAGGACCATTGAGGAATGCTACTCCTGACCAAGAATCAGACAGTGAAAATAGCGAAGACGAGCCAGACATGAGTTACTTACAGAAGTTCTATGGTGCAGACAATGAAGACATCGAGGAGTTCATTGGAGAAATTGAAGTACAAGCAGCAGCCAAGCGATGGGATGCAGAAAGGAAACTTAGCATTATAGAGTCACTTTTGAGAGGGCCAGCCCTTCAAAGATACAATCAAGCCAAGAATAATGGAGGAGAAATCCATAGGGCTGAACAAGAAGCTCATCTTCCAGCACATGGACATTATGCTCAGAGATACATCATCCACAGAGCCTGGCTCCGAGCCCAGTTCAATGGCCTTGAGCACTAACAAGAAGCACAAGAAGCTCTGAACTACATGACTCAAGCCGTCAATAAAACTCCAAAGAGTTTCTACCATCGGATTCAAGCACAGATGATTAAGGCAAACTTGCAGCCTGCAGTCCAACTGGCACTAGCCTCAACTACCTTCCTCAATGGCCTATACCCAGAGCTCAGAAGGCAAGTTATCAGAATGGGATATCGAAGTATCGAGCAGCAAGTTGCTGGAGCACAAGGATGTTGGGAAGCAGACTACAGACCAGCCCAGCAAGTACAAGTTCACCATGAACCTGCTAGAGCCAAAGCCCCAAGATCCCAAGGAACTATAGCAGAATAAGAGAATACATTCCTCAGGGCCCAGTTGGCCAACTATGAGAGCAGGCCACCTTCAACCTCAGTCCAATTCAGTCAACCACCACAGCAGCAGCCACCAAGAGTTCAAGAAGACCCAATGACCATGCTCACCAAACAGATGAAGGACTTAGCCATTGTGGTAGCACAGCTGAAGAATCAAGGAGGGAGACAACAAGATTACCGTCATGACAACAGGTCAGATTACTGACAACAGGACAATAGGAGTTCTTCTCAGACACCCTCAGCTACAATAGGTTCCTATGCCTCTACCTGTTTCTACTGCAGAAATCAAGGTCACATCCAGAAGAACTGCCCAAGGAAGCAAGCTACTCAGTCCAATGACAGAAATGTCAATCTCATTCAAATGGATGAAGAGACCCACCAAATGGAAGAAGAAATAGCCTGGCTCCGAGATCAAGGAAGCACTCCTTCATATTATGAAGCCTATCCTTCCAAGGTAACTTGGGAAGCAGCACCTGCACAGACCAGAGGACGAGGAAGACCCCCAAAGACCTCACTTCCACCACCACTGCTGGTAACTGTGTCAACAGGCAAGCATTCAAGACATGGCCATTCCTCCTCAGATACCCCACAAGAAAAGGGCAAGAGAGTTAGAAGAGATACCTCCGAAACAGAAGCAGGACCTTCCAGGACAACCCTGAGCACCACAGTGCCTGACCTTGAAGAAGATGAAGATATGGGTGCAGAATCTTCAGCTGATGAGTTGCCCACCAGGAATGAGAAACCTCAGCCAGGACCCAGACACAGAAGGAGCAGCAGACCCCATGAAGCAGCCTCCCTCTGGGAACAAATCCACACTCAAGATGCAGGCCTTACAGTCGAGCAAGTACTCAAGAATGCACCAGAAGTTAGGCGAAAATTCCTGAAGGAAGCCAAGGAGGATACCAAGAGACTTCCTGTCCAAGGACCACACACCCAAGAGCCCAGCACTATCCATGCAGTGCATGAAAATTGGCGTCAAGAACATCAATCCACAAGGCTAGCAAGTGGAAAAGTGCATGGAGAAGATGCCCGAATCCTTATTGATACTGGAGCAGCAGTCTGTATCATCACTCAGAGGATGCTAGAAAGAATCAGTTGGAAAATTGATGAAGGAACCAAAGCAAGAGTCATCATGGCAGACAGATCAGCATCTACTCCCCTTAGACTTGTGCAAGACATCCCCATTCAAGTAGGGAAAGCCTGCCTCAATATTCCCCAAGCTGTTGTGACCCCGGCAACCTCCTATGATCTGATCTTAGGAACAGATTGGATGCACTGAGTTGGAGCCAATGTGGATATCAGAAGGCAACTCCTAGTCTTCACCATTTATGGACAAAAGCACAAGGTACCCATTGAGTTGAGAGGATCCTCAAGGAAAGCAAGTCAAGCCTCTGAGACAGAATGGCAAGGATATGGCGAAACACCTACTACCACTGAGGATGAGGATGAGAGTGAAGCAAATTTCCTGCAAGAAATGAGAAGTGACTTTGATGTCCCTAGAGATCAAGATAGTGGATCAGAAGAACCCTTTGTTGGAGTCATTGACATTGAAGGTCTTCAATCAAGGATTGATGGAAGCAATAATGAAAGAGCAGCACTCGAGTTTGCAGGACCATCTACATAGCCACCACCTCCATTGGTAGAAAATCAAATCATGCAAGCCTTCTGCCTAGGCAAATGTGAGCATTTCAACTGCTTCTACTCACCAAGAGATGATTGTAGCAACTGCAGAATCCTGGACGTCAAGAAGGTCCCAATGCCAGCAATTGAAGATAAAGATGAATGGAGACGAGCACCAATCCCCATTCGAGCCACTCCAAAGACCTTCAAGAAGACTTACCAAGAGCAACAAAAGATTCTTTCCCGACAACCTGTGGAGACCCTCACAATCGAAAAAGATAGCAACAGTTCCTATACCATTATCCGAGCCCTCCAGATCACTCTGCCCACCTATGACAAGTATTGGAAGAGATACCCCACCAGTAAGGAAGTCAAGGAGCGAAACGAAGGCTTTGTTAAGAAAGGACACTGTGATTGTGGAAGGACCTTCACCTGCTATTGGTGTGAACACTGAAGTGTTCACCTCAGTGAAGATGTCCTCAAGAGCCAAGTCAAAAGAAAGGACCCTACTCTGCAAGAACCCCAAATCTGCTGGGCCTGCCGAAAATGCAAAGAGATCAACCATGAAGGAAACTGCAAAGCAAAGAACAAGACCACCATCTGGGACCTACCATTAGAAATTCTGGCTGTCATCTGTGGGTACTGCCACCCACATGAAGGAAATCAAGGAGTCAATCTGGCCTTCACCCTCATGGAAGCCCTAGACCCACTTGGAAGGACTGGATTCAATTACACAAGGAACCCTAAGTCAGGAGCACACTGGCCATTCTTCAAGCCAGAGCGAATGGAGTTCTCACCCACAATTGCAGCTGCTGGAGTACCATTTCTCAAGACTCAGCCAGTCATCCAAGTCAAGTTACTCTCACCATGGGCCCAGCCCCCTCTTGCACAAACAGAAGGATCAGTTGGATATGACCTCTGTCTCCCCTATCAAGCATTAATCCAACCCAGAAGTACCAGGACCTTTGACCTCCAAATTGCACTCGCCATACCACCGGAACTCTATCTTTAGCAGCCAAAGGAATTACCGTGGAAGGAGGAGTCATTGATCAAGACTACCGAGGCCCCCTTAAGGTTATTATCTACAATAATGGAAGGACTCATCAAAACTTCAGTCCTCTGGAAGCTATTTGCCAGATACTCTTCATCAAGACTTCACAACCCACCATCCAAGAGGTAAAGCAACTGGATGGTACTAAGAGAGGACAAGGAGGCTTTGGAAGCACCAACAGAGACTACCAGGGACCACCCATTGAGGTTCATGTAGCAAGAGTAGCTCAGTTCAGACAAATGAGACCCTACATCTGCTGCCCCATCCATGCAAGAGAAGATATCACCCTGCAACCTTACCAGCAAAGAGGCCTTGATGTATACCTCCCAGGAGAAGCAGACAACCTGATATTTGCACCATCAATGGAGCTCTGAGAAAAATATCACCTACTCCTGGCAGAAGAACGAATTCATGACCAGATGTCACCAATCCACATCCCTATCAGAATCATGGGCTACGAGGTAATCACTATCCCCAAAGGAACAGTATTGGGATATTTCGAACCACTGATAGACAACTACAAGGAAGAAGTCTTTGAATTTTTGGGAAATGGCAAGCCCTCTCCGATGAGACTGATGGTACCAGGGAGGAAGACTCAGCAATCAAAGCCATTGACATCGAAACAACTCTAACTGAGGACCAGCAACAACAGATACAGAAGTTGATAGAAGAATACAAAGATATATTTACCACCACATACAATAACTTCCCACCATATCAATATGGAGAACACCCTATACATACTGGAAATGCGAAACCTATCCGACAGCACCCCTACCGAACACCACACCACCTGATTGAGTTTGAACAACAACACATAGAAGAAATGCTATGAAATGGAGTTATCAGACCCTCATCAAGCCCTTGGGCTTCACTGGCAATCATAGTACCAAAGAAAGGAGGATGGAGATTAGTCATGGATTTCAGGAAACTCAACAAAGTCACTACAGAAGATGCATACCCATTGCCAAGGATAGATGACCTCCTCAATGCCCTTGGGAAAGCCAAGTACATGACCACCACAGACCAGTTCCAAGGATTTTAAGTAATACTCTTTGCCAAGGAAGACATCTGCAAGACAGCCTTCATCACTAGATGAGGACAGTATGAATATCTCCGAATGCCATTTGGACTCTGCAATGCACCAGCCTCATTCCAAAAATGATGAACTATGTCTACCGGGACCTCATTGGAAGAAATGTGCTAGTCTACATAGATGATGTAATCATCTACTCCGAGACATTCGAGCAGCACTTGCAAGATCTCCATGAAGTTTTTGATACCATCTGAAGCTCAGGACTCAGACTCAATGCCAAGAAATGCTTCTTTGGAAAGCACTAAGTCAAATATCTGTGGTATGTTGTCTCAGCTCAAGGCACACATGCTGACCAACATAAGGTGGAGAAGGTCAAGAACTACCCAGTTCCTACCTCAGTAAAGGAGATCCTATCCTTTCTCATGTTAGCATCCTATTACCGGAGATTCATTCCAAGATTTTCAGACAAGGCAGCACCACTCCGAGATATCTCCAAGAAGGACCAACCATTCTACTGGAAAGAAGATCAGCAAAAGTCCTTTGACTTACTCAAGAAGGCTCTCACTGAAGCCCCTGTTCTGGTGTGGCCAAACTTTGACAAACCATTCATCCTGGCAACTGATGCCTCAGCCCTTGGACTTGGATCAATCCTGTCCCAGTAAGATGACCAGAAGAAGGAACATGTCATTGAGTATGCTAGCAAGGCCACAAATGAAACTCAGGCGAACTATGGTGCCACCAAACTAGAATGCCTTGCAGTAGTGTGGGCAGTAGACCACTTCAGACACTATCTCTTGGGAAAGAGATTTGCCCTCATTACAGACCATCAAGCCCTCCAATGGTTATTCAAGAAACCTGAGCCTTCAGGAATCATTGCTAGATGGATCATGTCTCTGCAAGAATACCAGTTCACTATTGTCTACAAGAAGGGTATCAAGAACTCCAATGTGGACACTTTGTCAAGAATCCCATGAACTCAAGAAGGGAAGGAGCCCCCATGAGAGAAGGCTGCTTCCCACTCACCCAAATGAACCAAGAATTGTGCCTCACCCTCACCTGGAGCCTGCACCACAGGAGCTTCAAGAAAGGAATCCAGCCAGCCCACAAGCTATTCATTCAGAGAAACTTCAAGAAATTTCAAGAAGGCGATGGCGAACTTTGGAGAGTAGAAGGAGATCGATATACCCGAGTTCCAAGAGAAGACGAGATACCAAAGATACTTACAATCAACTATGATCAGAATGCACACTGAGGAATTGGAGCTACCATTGTAAGAATTAAGAAAAGATACTAGTGGCCCAAGATGAGGAAACAAATTTCTACTCACATTTAACAATGTGATACTTGCCAGAGATACCGACAGAAGCCAACTGACAAAGCACCATTAATGCCAATCCCAGCCCCAGCCGGAGCTTTTCAGAGACTTGGAATAGATATCATTGGACCCCTACCAGTAACTTGCCAAGGAAAACGCTACATCCTCACCATTGAAGACCACCTGACAAAATGGCCTGAAGCCTTTCCCATTGAAACCGCTGATGCACAGACAATCATTGGAATTCTGTATGATGAAATTTTCAGCCACCATGGTGTCCCTCAAGAAATCATCACAGACCAAGGCCAGGAATTTGTCAACAAAGCAATGAAGACCTTTGCAAGTAACTTCAAGATCAAGCTGCAGCAAACAACAGCTTATCACCAACAGGCGAATGGACTCACCAAGTGAATGAATCAGACCATCAAGCGAGGTCTCAGTAGGACCCAAGATCAACTAAATTGGGATATCTACCTTCCAGCAATCCTGTTTAGTATCTGCACCTCAAAAGCCACTGCCACCCAACAGACCCCCTTCTATCTGGTGTATGGTTGAGAAGCACAAGATCCTGCTGAACCAGTTCAACCAAATTTGATGAAACGAGTCACTGAGGAGATCACCCAGTTACACAAAGTACACCAGCAAGCAGGAGGATTTATAATACAAGCACAAGAATGGCAAAAGAAGTACTATGACCACAAGGCTGACCTGGAGCCTCTGCTAATTGGACAACAAGTCTTGGTCTACTGAACCATTATAGAAGGAAACTGGAGTGCCAAGCTTGAACTGAAATGGGAAGGACCCTATATCATATACCAAGTGTTTACAAACCACACCTACCAACTCAAGACTCTGGATGGAATTATTCTCAAGACCAAGATACACCGCAACTGCATCAGGCTCTACTATCCGAGGGAGACAAAACACATTGACCAATCCCTGTATTGACTTCCTTGAATTGTCGACGACATACGGCAATAACCAGTGCCTTAAGCATCAGAAGTTTACTTTGGGACCCTGGAACCAGCAGAACATTTAGTAGACCGAAGAACACCGAAATGAAGCCACTAGCTGGGTTCGAACCCCTCCCGGATGGTTAGTCCAGTAACAGGCCCTCTTCCCTATACAAGGATGGCCAGTCCCCGCCAATGCGCCAGCAACCTGTTCTTTGGAGGAATCAAGATACCGCAATCTCTGTATAACTCACTGCTGAGGATGGCTCTAATTTTGCAAGAGGCAGATGTGACGATGTCTTTAAACCTGGTGACATTAGAACCTGAAGACTGCTGTTACTTTGTAAGCCACCAATGGCATAACATGACTCATCCGTGACTCATCTTGATCTTAAGATGATCTTCATCAGAAACTCATAATGACTCATAATGACTTCAGTGGTATACTACTGACAATCAGGTGACCCTACCCCCGGACCAAAGGAGAAGACCTTCAAGAATATAAAAAGGAGCAACAAGAAGAGGTACAACAGCATCCACAACCAAGAAGACTCATTACAAATAAATGCCTGCCATTACCCGCCAAACAGCAAGGTCAAGGAGCCACCCTGGACCCTCAGTACAAGAACAGATGTTCAATGACATCAGAAGGGCCATGAGACTGCACACTAGAAGAATCCCCAGTCTGAATCTCTACACAAGGAACCCCTACCACTACACTCTGAACCACCACGAAATGGAAACAAGAATCTCAATGGCCACCCAATGCCTTCTCATGTGGCAAGAATATGAGATGAGATACCACCTCCACCAAGAATTCCTAGAGGCCAGCCATCAAGAAATTGCAGATGCTACATGCATGGACAGGCATGAGCAGCAATTGGCTAGAAGAGTCCATCAAATCTTCAGGCATGCTCCTTGGGCTATTCCAAACCTTCAGTATGTCAAGACCTCAGACATTCAAGAGCTGTCAAGCCGCCGGGTGGACCATCTAGAAGAAATGGTAGCAGAAGAGACCCAATCTACCATTCTGGTCAAGAGTGAAGAAGTGCAAGACCTCTGGAACCCCCTTCTTGAAAATAATCCAGACCAGTTTATCAGAGGATTAATTGCCCTGTTCCAAGGCCCTCCTCTGAGGATCTGCGCCCTACAGAACCCCACAGATGTTCCATATTTTGTGGAAGAAAACCTCATAGACTGGAGACCACAAGAGCAGCAAGAGTACTCCATGCCTTTCACTGATGATGACATCATCAGCGGTGACATCATCACTGCT
>RQIL01014021.1:0-11013 GCA_003951145.1 Jimgerdemannia lactiflua | reverse complement strand
TACCTGCTAGCTATAAGTAGTAAGAGTAACTGCTGATTGATAAACAATTATTTCAAATATATAGTATAATATGCCTGACTCAATAGAGGCCAATTACAAGGTTGGGCAGCTGTGTAGATTGGCTTGAGCCCCCAATTGCTTTGTCAAAAAGCAACAAAATGTTCAGATAATATATATAGATTCCTTCTGTGTTTGTGCCTAGTGGTATAATATTCAACAGCTAGAGACTTTCTGTATGCAATTTCCTAATTTAGTGGTATTCTTAGTTTGATGGTCCTTTGTGTATAAGTGGATTTCCTTCTTTGAGTGATAGTGGATAATTCGTGTAACACAGGCAATCCTGTGTATGGCGAATTTGGTGGATTTCTTAAAAGAGCAGGCTCTCTGGGAACTGAATGATTAGTTTGCAGCTAATTTGGTAGATGGACCAAATGTGGTAGATTTCTTGAATATAGAGGATTTTCTCAGGTGCAGTCTTCGAATAATGTAGCTAAGCAGTTGATGTGGATTGCTTGAACAATATGGGCAGAATGAGGTGGTTGGAATGAGGCAGATTTAAATACAGCAGCTCTTCTTTAAGCAGTAGTCTTGAACAATGCAGATTAGTGGAATGCAGCAGATTGGCAGACAAAATATAATAGTCTTCTTAAATAGCAGCTTATTCTTTAAGTGACAGATCTCTTGAAAATAGTGGACTTCAGCTGGCAAAGTTATGTCAGGACTGCTTTGTTTGCATGAATAGATTTACTGTGAAGATGTGTTGAGACTGATTTTGAGAGGTGGACTTAAACTGATGGACTTCTCTTCAGGCTTATCTGGCAAGTAAACCAAAAAGAGGGCAGACTTCTTTGTATCAAAAAGTGGACTAGAGTTGGGAACAGAATAATGCTCACAATTTCTTGATAGTGGCTTATTGGCAGGCATATCTCCTAAGTATTACAATCCAATTCCTTTAGGATCAAGTAGCTTTTGATAGGTATTTCTCCTAAGTGTACCAGACAATTGACTTTGCTTTTTAAACTTTCAGAACTGAGGTTTATTTACTCTTGTCTCTGGGGTATTTTATACATTATGATTGCTATCTGATTGCTATCTGGCTAATTATAGATTGCTATTTATGGTGTGTTTGGGTGGACAGCTACTGTCCAGTGGACAGCCACTGTCCACATTATTTCCTTCTTTAATTATCTGGCTATTTATATAATTTCTGCAGCAATGATTGCTGTACTAGTTACTATGCTATGCTAATGTTCATATTATCTTTGTTTATGTCATCTGGCTTGTTTGCATCATCTGGCAATAATTCGAGTAGTATGTTTTTGTGGTTCATCACATCAGCCCCCACTAAAGGATGGTCTGTCTCAGACTGTCCTTTAGTCATCATTCCAATAAGCATAAGCATCTTCTGTATCTATATCTGTGCTATCATCTTCTGTATCTGGGTCACTTCATTCTAATTCTGGATCTTCTTCTTGTCCTTTGGGAAACAGAATGTCTTCTTGTTGGAGGGTGCTCTGGAAGGTAATCTCATTCATCTGATAGATGTCATTAAGGTAGAAGTGGGACTATACTAGGGCTTCAACATTTTGTTTGTATAGGGTATAGATATGTTTAGCAGTTCTTGCTTCTCAGCAGGTTATGTCAGCTGGTCCTTCAATATATAGCTGTTCTTATAACAGTTGTCCAATATTATAGAAGGCCTGCAGGTAGTAGATCTGTAGTAATCTCTGGGTGATGGCAAGGTTCTTTTGATACTTCTGGATCAATTGTATTGGAGTTCCTTCAAGTTGGCAGAACTGGGACAAGGGAATTGGTAGGGCTTGGAAGGAGCTAAGGATGAGAGTGGTCTATTTTCTGAGTCATGATTTGTGCAGATAAATCTTGAGGCAGTTGATGTGAACTAGAGTTCTCAAGATTTATCCATCCATACTTCTTATATAGATGCTGGTTTCTCTGATATTGTATACAAGGTATAGTCCTTCTCATTTTGGTTTCAGTTTGGCAGCAAAGTTTGTTTCAATTATGCTTCTCCAAACTAGGACTTAATCTCTAATCTTGATCTTCTGATCCTTCTGTTTCTAGTCATAATACTTCTTTTGTCTTTCCTGATCCTTAATAATCTGGTTTCAGGCATCTTTTAACAGTTGACCTTCTTTTTCAAGAAGCTTTCCAAGGTTCTCATAGTCAGCAGTTCTGGTCTTCTTGGCAAACATCATTTTGAAGGGCTTTTGTTTGGTTGAGGTAACAGGGGTATTTCAGATTTCCCACAGGATTTCAGGTAAGTAGAGATCCTAATTGGTAGGATTAACCTTGACAAGTGCTTTCTTGATAGTCTGGTTCATTCTTTTGATCATTCCATTGGTTTGCAGATAATAAGAGATAGTCCTTTTCAGGTAGATCCCATGAATTTGTGCATAACTTGAGATTATGTTGTTCACAAATTCAGTTCCTCAGTCAGAGATGAGTTCTTCAGGGGGTCCATATCAGAGGGTGAGGTCATAAAGGTGTCTAACAATGGTCAGGGCATCTGTAATCTCCATGGAATAAGCTTCAGGCCATTTGGTCAGATGTTCAACAAATACTAGGATGTATCTATTTCATTTTGGTATTACTGGCAGGGGTCCAATTACATCTACTCCCCATCTTTGGAAGATGTGAGTAGATGGGAGAATTGGTTGCAGAGAGGCTTGATAGTTCTTCTTTCCTTAATACTTCTAGCAGGTGTCACACTTCTGGATGATGTCTCAGACTTATGTTCTGAGGTAGGGCCAATGTTGATAATCTTTTCAAATCTTGTCTCTGTGTTTGTCTGTCCTTGGTGGGCCTTCTGGTGTTCTTGTCGGATGAGATCTTCTTGCTCCTTGATAGTCATGGAAACTTCTTTGAGATTACAGTTCTGAGGTATACCCTTCCTTTGGTTCATTGGGTCATGCAGAAGAGAACATTAACATTCTTGTAAGTTCTTTCTGCTTTGTGGATGATGTTGATTTCATAATCTTGAAGAATAAGGATCCATCAGACAAGGATTCCAGTGGGGTCTTTTTGATGCAATAATAATTTGAGAGCTGCATGATCTGTGATCAGAGTGAACTTTCTTCCAATGAGGTAATGTTTGAACAGGGTGACCACCTATATGACTGCAAGGCATTCCAATTTGGAGCTCCCATAGTTGGTCTGCTGATTTTTGGTGGCTCTGCTTGCATAAGCTATTACATGGTGCTGTTTGTTAGGTCTTTCTTGTGCAAGGATTGCTCTGAGGCCATTCTTGGATATATCAGTATACAGAATAAAAGATTTCTGTAGATCTGGTTGGACTAGGATTGGTGCTGAGGTCAGGCAATGTTGTAGTTTTTGGAAGGCTTCTTCTTGTGGTTCTTTCCATTAAAACAGTACTCCTTCCTTCAGTAAGGTTTGGATTGGGACAGAGATTTTGGCAAATCCCTTGATAAATCTTCTGTTGTAAGATACAAGCATCAGGAAGGACAGGGCTTCCTTTGGGGTCTTGGAGACAGGAAAGTTGTTGACTTTTTCGATCTTCTTGGAGTCTGCATATGTTCAATCTTTAGAGACTATAAATCTAAGAAATTCAAGCTTCTGTTTGTCAAAGTAGCACTTCTTTGAGTTGAGTCTCAGGTGGTTTTGTCAGGTGAGTTTGAAAATTTCTTCAAGGTCTTGCAGGTGGTCTTCAAAATTTGCTGAGTAGATTTTGGAATCATCCATATAAACAATCAGGCAGTAGTGGATGAGAGGGGCATATACTGAGTTCATCATTCACTGAAAGGTTGGGGGTGCATTGCAGAGTCCAAAAGGCATTCAGAGGTACTCAAACAATTTTTCTAGGGCAAGGAAAGCTGTCTTTTAAATGTCTTTGAGATCCATTGGTATCTTATGGAATCCTGCAAATAGATCTATGCTGTTGGAGTATCTTACATTTTGTAGCTGGTCCAGAAGGTCATCAATTTGGAGCAAGGGGTATGCATCTTTTTCAGTTACTGTGTTGAGTTTCCTGAAGTCTACAACAAGTCTCCATCCTCCTTTCTTTGGTACTATAAGTATAGAGCTGGCCCAAGGGCTGATAGAGGGTCAGATGACTCTATTGTCTAAGAGTTCCTGTATGTGTTCTTTCTTGAATGTCTTCAAGTGGTGGGGTATTCTATATGATTTCTGTTGGATGGGTGTTGCATTTCCTGTATTTATACTGTGGTGGTATGATGGATTGTATGGTAGGTTGCCATAGTCTGTGGTGAAGATGTCCTGATATTTTTGAAGGAGTTCAGTCAATTGTTATTGTTGCTGAGGGGTCAATTCTTCTCCAATATTTGTAGAAGGCTTCACTTTCTCCTGGGTCACAGAGGGGTCTTTCCTTTCTTCTTTAACCTTTTGCTGTTTCCCTGTAAGTTTAATTCATAAACTTCTCTGTGTGTTCGGTTGAGGTAAGGCACAAGGTGTCCAATGATGGTTCCTTTTGGCAAGATGATGTTGTCCCAGCTTGTGTTGGTTGCTCAAGAGTGTACTGGATTCATCTTGTCAGAGAATGTATATCCTTCTATATGCAGATTTCGAATTTTTTTATTTAGTTTGAAGAAAAGGTTTCTGGGGTCTGATAGTGCAAAGATTTCGATGGTGGTTTGCTTTTCTGGCTCAAGGATGAGGTTCTTGTGAAGCTTCACTGATTGGTGGAAAACTTACTGAGGAGCATTTGCTTTGAATTGGCTAACCTGAAGGAGATGTAGTTTCTTCTTATCTGAGCTTCCAAATCCTTTAGTTTGTCTGATTCCTTGAGTGAGCTTGAGTACTTCTTGCAGCTGATTTGAGGAAGACTGCTTGAGTGATTTTGTCTTCTTTGTGGATTCACTACTTCCATTTCTTGAGATAACCTTGATTTTGCCTATGTATCCTGGGTCAATGGTTCCTCCTTCAGTGGAAAGTCCTTCAAGGGCTAGTCTGGACTTGAGGTCAGCTGGATGTAAGTTCCTTTCAGTAGTTGCATGGCAATACTGGTTCTGATGAGCTTTGTACTTTCAGAGTCCATAGTAGTGTTATAAAGACTGCTGAGATCATAGCCAATATCTTCTTGGTGTGCTTTTTTCAGTGGAATTACTTTGGGATGAAGTAGGGTAAACTGAGCAATATTGTTGCCAAGTATAGGCTGTCCATGGGCTGAGGCTCCTGTTGCTTCAAGTATCCAACCTCTGATGTCTAAGTGTGGCCATCTTGCTCCAGTAGAGGGGTCTTGAAGATAATTGATTCCTCTTTTTCCAGTGGGGTCCAGGGCTTCTATGAAATTGATAGCATCATCTTTTCATCCTCAAAGAGTTGCATGGTGGATGAGAGCCAGGATATCTTCTCCTAGATCATATATCTTGAGGATCTTCCTTATAGGCTTCTTCTTCTTCTTCTTCTCCTTTTGAATATTTGCTTAGTCATCTTCTCTTTTGAGTGTATGTATAATTACATCCTTACTGAGATAGATCTTTTCGCATTGACAAGGCCAACATCTTGGGTACTTTCCATAATGACAATATCCCATAGCTTGGAAGTGCTTCTTTCTTTCTTCAATTTCTCCTAGCTTCAGAAATCTGCATCCATTTACATCATACTTTGGTGGGAGAGTAGAGAGGGGCTTCACTTCTGTCTGAGTGTAGAATCTTACACCATTTCTTCTCTTTGCAAGTGTGGTGACTGATTCTTGTAATGAGGTTTCTTCTGCAATAATTTTCAGAGATTCCCTTTTAATAGACTGCCTGGACTACTGGTCCAATATGTGGCATTAATAGCAGTAGTCTCTTGGTGAGTGGAAAACGACTTTATGGGGGCATCTGCCCATTCAGAAGGCTCTCTCTTGATGGGTTTCAGACCTTGGGATGACTGGCTGTAAACTAGGTCCAGCTTCTTCTTCACTCCAGGGGGTGTTATCAGTTTCTTCTTCTTGTGGTGCTCAGTTTGGATCATCCCATAAGACAATTGCAGGGAGCTCTTCATTTTTGGAAATGCCATCATCTTCTTCCTCTGGTGGTTGATCCCAAATTGCTTATACTTCTGCTGCTTCAATTTCAGGATTGAGCATGACTTGTGCATGGCTGTTTGGCTAGATGTTGTGAAGGCATCTCTTCTTCCTTCTCCTGCATTCAGGGCATGTAGTTCCAGGGCTTTTTCGAATTCCCACATGTCTGGATGAGTGTTCCTTGCATTTCTGTCTTTGGAGGCATTTGGTGCATCCTCTGGCTTCACCAACAATGGCTCTGATTGTGATGAGGATAGTATCTTGTGCCCACATATTATCTTCTGGTCTGTCTTCTACCATGTTAATTCAGGGTCTCAGTCTGGGGTCATTGTCATTTTCGGAATCCTCCTCTTCTTTCTCCTCAGTGGTGGATTCCTCACTGCTGCATATTTTTCTTAAATGGTTACCTTCTTCTTCTTCTTTGATAGCTCAAAGCTAGTGACCTTGACTTGGTACTTCTTTCCTCTGTAATCGAATTTGAGTACTTGTTGACCAATGTTGACATCTGCATTCATATCTTTCATCCAATTGGTATCAAGGATCATGTTGTAGGTGATAGCTTCAGTCACAACTGCCTTGGGGATGGCAAACTGAATGAATTCAAGAGTGATAGTAATGTTTCAGACTTCTCCTAGGGGCTGAGTTTGGGCTCCATCTGCTACTATAATGCTGAGGCTAGAGGGTCCATCAATGGGCCATTGAATGCTGTCCAGAAATTTATTGGCAATGATGCATACAGCTGCTACTATATTAATGAGGATTTTTGCCTTTTGGTCTCCGATTTCTCCAAACAGATAGGTGCTGACATGACTTCTGCAGCTTGTACTGCCTAGGTTGCCAGTTCTTCTTGAGGAATGGGGACTCTTCCTGTATAAGATCTGGTGGTTTGCAGCAACTTGTTCCTTACTCCAGCAGGTGTCAGTTGAAGGAATGATAAGAGTGGGACTTCCATCTTGGCTTCTTGGATCTTTATCCAGGCTTCATTGTAGATATCCTGGGGCATGGTCTTTAGGATGTATTTCTTCTTGGACTTTGGAGTCTTGATTTCTGATTCTGGTTCTCTCATCTCTTCATCAGCAGATTCTGGTAGAGGATCTTCTTTATTGATAGTAGCTCCAGGAATGAAGGGTGAAGGAGAGCAGGGAGGTGTATCAACCTGCTCTTCCTTATCTTCTTCTTGAATGATTCTCTTGCTGAATCTTTTAGGAGGCTTTTCTACTGCTTGGGGGTGGCCTACTGCTCTCTTCCTCTTTTCTGCTGGATAGACTGTTTCTCTATATTCAGCCTTGGTTGGATACAAGTCTAGATCACTGTATTCTTTACTGTTACTCTGCTCATAGTCTTTGACTGGGTGAGCTTCTGTCCTTTTGTTGTGGATATCCTTTCAGTTTGGTGGTTCAGAATTCCTAGAACTGCCTTGGTTATTACATTCAGTGGCATAGTGTCCTTGCTGTCTACACTTGTAGCATTGGACCTCTGCTCTGTCTCTTGAAGGATAGTTTCACCTATCAGAGGATGGGTAGTTCCTCTGATAATAATCCCAATTTTCGCATGGGGGGTACCTTGGCTGGTAGTTCCGATTTTTGCATGGATAGCTTGGCTGGAAATTCTGATTTTCATGTATAGTGAGGCTTTCAATCTGCCCAACCAGTCTGTCTACTTTCGAATTGAGGTCTTAAATCTCATTCTTGTCCTTCTTCCATTCTTTGGTGGGCTTTTCTCCTTTTGATTCTCCTTGAAGAATTTCTTGCAGGGCTTTAACCAGGAGGTCTTCCCTGTCTTCTTTCTGATTGTCAGCCCAGGTAGTTCCTTGTTTGATATCAAAGTATTCTTGGACTGCATCTACTTGCTCTTCAGGCTTTCTGATACTCAGGGTTTGGACATGTTGGGCAATGTTGGATGGAATTCTATTCTTGAAGATCATTGGACAGATGATATCTAATTGACAGCATTGAATCTGGCAGCATGCATTCTCTTCTGGATTCTGGTGAAGAATGCTCTTGGGGATTCTTCAAGATTCATCTTCATTCCCATGATGGATTCTTGAGCTTTGTGGCAGGTTTCATTTTCTGCATACTTTTCAATGATCCAGTATTGCATGGCTTCATATTGTTCTTCTTCTGATCTTGCATTTTCCATAACATCTCTTAGGTCTGTGTTGACATCATTTGCAGTTTTGGTGAAGATGCCTTTGGCTGGTTCTCTCAGTTGTGCCATGAAGACATTGATTCATCTTTGGGTTGACAAATCTCTTAGGGCTGCTATTCCTTCAATTGTATCTATGAATTCTCTTGGATCTTCCTCTGAGTATCCTGCCAATGTGGGTAGTGTTGTGCCCATTTCATCATCACTGATTCTGATTCAGTTTCTGGCTCTGATTCTGAGTTTTTGGCTATTGATGGGTATGAGCTTGAAGGTACTAAAGATCTGAGAGATAGTACTCTTCTTGGTACTATTCTAGGAAGTCTTGTGGGTTACTCTCTTGGGATCAGGGTTACTGGTCTGGGTAAATCAGGAAGACTCTTGGGGGGAATCTTTCAAGATAATTGTTGAGGTCTCAGACAAGGTTATCAAAGTCTTGGTTGGTGTAATCTACTTCATCTGGTATAAGCTCATCAAAATCTCTGATTGGTGTTTCTACTGATAGAGGATTTTATACAGTACTGGCTTCTGCAATGTCAGATCCTTCTGATGCTGAGTGGTATCCAATTCTAGAGATGATTACATCTCTTCCTGTCCAAACACTTTGTAGAGCTGGGATTTCTTCTCCTGTAGTAGCTGAAATTGGTGCTGTGTCAAAGGTTGCAGTAGTGCTGGTCTCCAGGTTGAAGGTTGGGTTCTGTGAGCTGAAAAGTCACAATAATTCCTTTGAGAATATTCTCAGTTGAGCCCCCAAATGTAACATGCCTGGCTCAATAGAGGCAAATTACAAGGTTGTGTAGCTGTGTAGATTGGCTTGAGCCCCAGTTACTTTGTCAAAAAGCAACAAAATGTTCAGATAATATGTATAGATTCCTTCTGTGTTTGTATCTAGTGGTATAATATTCAATAGCTGGAGACTTTCTGTGTGTGATTTCCTAATTTGGTAGTGTTCTTAGATTAATGGTCCTTTGTATGTGAGCAGATTTCCTTCTTTGAGTGACAGTAGATAATTCGTGTGATATGGGCAATCCTGTGTATAGTGAATTTGGTGGATTTCCTTAAAAGAGTGGGCTCTCTGGGAACTGGCTAAGCAGTCAATGTGGGTTGCTTGAACAATACAGGTGGAATGAGGTGGTTGGAATGAGGCAGATTTAAATACAGCAGCTCTTCTTTAAGCAGCAGTCTTGAACAATGTGAATTGGCAGAATGTGGCATATCAGCAGACAAAATATAATGGTCTTCTTAAATGGTAGCTTATTCTTTAAGTGGCAGATCTCTTGAAAATGGTAGACTTTAGCTGGCAAAGTTACATCAGGACTGCTTTGTTTGCATGAATGGATTCACTGTGAAGGTGCATCGGGACTGGCTTTGAGAGGCAGACTTAAATCAGTAGACTTCTCTTCAGGCTTATCTGGCAAGCAAATCAAAAAGGGGGTGGACTTCTTTGTATCAGAAAGTGGACCAGAGTTGGGAACAAAACAATGCTCACAATTTCTTGGTAGTAGCTCATTGACAGGCATATCTCCTAAGTATTGCAATCTAATTCTGTTAGGATCAAGTGGCTTTTGGCAGGCATTTCTCCTAAATATACCAGACAATTGACTTTTGCTTTTTGAACTTTCAGAACTAAGGTTTATTCACTCATATCTCTGAGGTATTTTATACATTATGATTGCTACCTGATTGCTATCTGGCTAATTATATATTGTTATTTATGGTGTGTTTGGGTGGACAGCCACTATTCAGTAGACAGCTACTGTCCACATTATTCTCTTCTTTGGTTATCTGATTATTTATACAATTTCCACAACAATGATTGCTGTACTAGTTCCTATACTATGCTAATGTTTATGTCATCTTTGTTCATGTTATCTGGCTTGTTCATGTCATCTGGCAATAATTCAGGTGGTACATTTTTGTAGTTCATCACAATAGTAAACTGTCTCTGGATTACCAATATCCAGCTCTGGAAATAATACTTTCAGTATACAGACTTGTCTATTGAAGTATTGAAGTACTACTCAATTATATCAATCATTGATAACCTTAATAATAAGATAATATAAACTAGTATTTGGAGTATATATACATATTATGTGGAAGGTGAACTAAGTTATACCTAAAGAGAGAAGCATATCTTGAATATTGAAAATGGCCTTAAGTCAAAGAAGTAGGTCAAGGTTATAGTCTGATAGATATGTGTCCAATTTCTTATAACTCATATATGATATAAGAGTATTCTCTATGGATTCAATATTCTTCTATGTTCAGCAAAGCTAACAGATTGTGGGAAACCCAATCTCACCTTAATATAATATTGAAAACAAAGGAGGATATTAACTCCTCATCAATTTGGAGCTGGTATAAATGGTAGCATAAGGTGGGCTGTGACTAATAGAGGATCTATAACTGATAGGAGTACTGTTTGCAGTAGACTTATGGAAAGACTGATAGAGCTAGTACTATAGCTGAGCTCAGTACTGATTATCTTAGGAGCTATATATATCAGAAGTGTGGGTAGTAAATATTTAATAAGATTATCTTACTCTGGTAGCTATAGAGATTTCAGATCTGGGTTAGAATAATATATATCCAGATATACTACCAATACTACTTTTTGATCATTGACTGGCAAGTCATAGTTATGGCATAGAGTGACTAAGTATTCCTTATATAGAGTATGAAGACCTGGTAAATTGAAAATTGCAGAGCAAGCTTATAGGAAATTCTATATAGATTGAACTAGTACTAGTGAGAGGACTCTGAGACTGGTACAAATTAGAGACATGGTTTGTTGACTTTTTATATAAACTGATTGCAGAAACTAAATAAGTATATAAATATAGTCTATATACTTAATTATTATT
>RQIL01014010.1:0-11015 GCA_003951145.1 Jimgerdemannia lactiflua | reverse complement strand
AAAAAAAAAAAAAAAAGGGGGGAAAATACAAACAAATCAAATCAGCAAACAACCATCATTCTCTGTGACATCCACCATTGGCCTTGACACTGAAATGGAAATCTAATTCATGCACCAAAAAGGAAATTGCACATATTGTCTTTGTCTCCCAAAAGAGGTTAACAAAAGAAAAATAAATAAATAAAAAGGTCATCATCGCTACATGCTCTATACTCAAAATCCTCCTACCATTACGCCCTCTACCACAAAAACTCATACATCAAGAGTTCGAAGCCACAGTGGGAATCCGCTCCTCAGAAATTTTTGTCGATGATAATGAATTCGAGGATGAAGCTGATGGTAAACAATTTGAAGATAGAGAATCTTCTAGTGAAAGCAGCAAAAGTAAGAGAAAACAGAAAGTAGACAATGTTGAAAGCAGCAAAAGAAAAAGGAGAAGACTACCAAAGGCTACTAAGGATAAATCGATACCAAACTTAAAGGGTAAAAACAAGGCTTTACCTGCCATTCCTTTTGATGATGAGGAACCTGTCGATAATGAGGAACCTGTAGATGATGAGGAACCTGTTGATGACGAGAAACCTGTTAGTGAGCCTTTTCATGAAAGTAGCAAAAGAAAAAGGAAGAGACCTCTAAAGGCACCAAAGGCAACCAATGACAAACTGACAAAATTAAAGAGTAAAAACAAAGCATTACCTACCATTCCTGCCTTTATGAGCCTCGAACACATGAAACCTTTTCTCCCAAAGCCCTCTATTGTCATCCCCAAGCATCTTGGTGAAGCTTCATCCATTGTCGAGGTCTTTTGGCTCTTCTTCCCTGATAAGATGTTAAAGACCATTGTCATCAACACAAATTATTATACCATAGTAAAAGAGACTGGAGAGGGCAGAGGATGGAAAGACCTAATAGTCCCTGAACTCCTTATCTTCATTGCCATCTGCATCTATTTTGGCCGCTTTCATGCTGGTAGAGCCCTTGAGTGGATGTGGGATAAAGATCCTCGGAAACCAGTATATCATATCCTTGAATATATGACATTATTTTGCTTCCAGCAGATCAAATGATTCCTTCACATCTCTTTGTATGGATTCCATAATAGTGATTACTATGCGAAGGTCAAGCTGTTATTATCTCACATCCGAAAAACCTCTCAATTGATTTATCGTCCATGTTCTAGCATATCTGTCAATGAGATGATGATTCAATTTCTAGGCAGAAGCTCACATATGTTTTGCATAAAGAGTAAATCCACCCCTAAAGGCTTCAAGATACAAGTGCTATGCAACTATGGTTACATGTGGACATTCCTCCCCCTTTCATGCATTGCTAAAAACTGAGAGATCGAGAATGGTGAACTTGGCAAAATAGCATGTTCCGTGACTCACCTTGTTGAACAATTGCCATTCAAGACTCAGGCTTTCGATATCTACATAGATAGATTCTTCTCTAGCATTCCACTATTCAAATATCTACAATCAAAGAAAATCGGTATATGTGGGACAGTTAAATCAAATATGGCGCAGTATCCGAAAAAAACTCAAAACTAAGCATAGTGAAGAGATTAAGTTAGATTGGAATATGATATCAGGTGTGGTTGTCAACAACATTCTGGCATTGCTATAGATTGACAATTTAGTGGTCAGAATGCTAACAACTATCCACGAAGATCGTGGAGCCAAGTGGACAATTGAGTACAACTATCATCACTCAAGGTTCATCAAAGCCAATGAGGCTTGAGTTCGAGCAACCTGAGAAAACAGCTCTCATAAAGTTATTGCGATTTCAAAGGTGAGGTTAAGATGATTAGAAATAAAATAAAATAAAAAATAAAATAATAACTACTTTCCTTTTTAATTGCAAATCTCCCAGGTGATTGATGACTATAACCATCACATGGAAGGGGTCGACATTGCCGATCAATGCCGAGGATACTACAATATACAAATCACAACTAGTAGAACATGGATGCCACTGTTTTTTTGGTTATTAGACACCGCTATAATTAATTCATACCTAGTATACAAGACAGCCGGGTTGGTGACAGCTGGGTCAGTATCAGTGGCAGCCAGTTCATCGGTGGCAGCCAGTTTGTCGGCGGCAGCCAGGTCAGCAACAGCCAGGTCGGCGTCGGCAGCAGCGAGATCAGCGACAGCCAGGTCAATGTTGGCAGCAGCCAGGTCAGTGACAGCTGGGTCGGTGTCAGTGGCAGTCAGGTCGGCAATAGACCACAACACTTCCTGGCTTAATTTGGCTTGGGGTCTTATAAATATTGCAAGGGAGAAAGAAAAGGGAAACGAAATGCAACAGATGACACACAGCAAACATGGACATGAGGAAGAATACACACAATCAGACCTGCAGTTGGAACTGCCAGATATGCCATCAGATCTGCCACTGGCAAAATATCATATTACTAAGCACTTCCATGACCTGAATCCCCTCTGACTCCTTCCCAACAATCATCTACCTACCTTTAGAGATAAGTGTGAAGCATGTATATGGTGTCACACATAAGCAAAAGCAGGCAAAACCACGATCAGCAACAAGAACCCACCCCAGAGCAACATCATCTGTCAAAGATATAATGTCGTCTTTTGTCTGAATCGAGAATGCAACTGTTTTACCAAATATCACACTCAGAAAGAGTAGGGCAGACATTAGGTTTCAAAATATAGTTATTATTATTGTTGTAATACATTGAAGGGCCTGGCACAAATGCAAGATATGCAAACAAATAAAGTTAGAATGATCATACATATGCAATCCACAAAGTTGCTATAAATATAGAAAATTTATCTTAACTACTATTTATATAGTGCTCTGACCACTCTATGCTAATCTATCCATCCCATGCCTTAGATTCCCATACCTTGGATTCCTGTGCCTTGGATCCCTCAACAATATAGGATGTAGTGTCTCTTTGTTCTTCTCCAGCTTCTCCTGCAACGTCATTTGACGCATTCCTACCGACACCCCCAGATCCAATATACATAGCTGCTTGTCAAATATTTTTAGCAAATCATCGTGATTCACATCTTCCCTCAGTATATATATGTTGCTTCCAACTCATTGAAAGAGCACCTTGTAGAATTTATGTGTGAAAGACTTTCAATCTTTTCCCTGAAAGTATTCTGAAAACGTAGGTAGGACCAATTTCTCAAATCTATGCTGCATCATATCATGCTTTTGCAACCAGATGTCATCAAGATTGCCATGCCACAACAATAATAGGCACTTCTTCTTGTCTTCTGGAACCCTTGGCCGTCACTTGCCTGATATTCCATCATACTCAGAGCATATCCAGAGGAACATGACTCAAGGTCATATCGACACTGGTACTTTTTTCCATAGAGGACGTCAATCACTATGAAAGGGCCTGTTCTTATGCAGTTATTGCTCTGGGGCTCCATTCTCATTTTGCGGATTGTATAGTCAAGGTCGATAATGAATCCATGCCTATTAGCTCTGATTATGATATTGTTCACCAAAATGTCATAGTGGAGAAGGTTGGCATTCTTGTACAATTGCCGGTAACCCTCGATGCCATTACGCAATGCTTGAACTAGCTCCCAATGGTTCTCGAAGTTGAAGATCAGCTTGCTGAATGTTGACATGATCGTACGTAAGTAGATGCAGTTCTCCACCTTGTTCATTTTTACCTTAGTTCCTACCAACTCTAGCTGCAAACTATATCGAATGTTGGCTTTAATATCATCAGGCTTTCCACATATGCGAACCTTTTCATGGTGGTAGTACTCAGCAATATACATGGCTCCAGAGAGTGATTTTATCTTACTGGTCACAAACTTAAGCATTGGTCCTTCCAGCTCACGTTCTATCTGCCGCCAGGTATTCTTGATGGCATATAGCTCATTCGAATTGCCTTTCTTGTATACTTCCCAACAGATGGTGCCGCGACCGCTGACCACTGGGCGAATGAAGACTGGTCTAATGAGAATGAATGTTTCCTTCTTCTTGTTGTGACTAATGTCTATGTGGCCAAATCCATTGTTGCTATTCTCCTTTGCAATTGTGATCGTCAGATCATAACCGAGCATAGTGAGGTCCATCATGCAGAACCCAAAGATGACACAAATGAAGATTATCGTATTGGTTATGATGCTGATTGGGAGCGAGCTGATGCTGCTAGCTTGATTAAACTTCCACAGTCATATTCTAGCACTGCACAGTATGAAACTGAATACAAATCAACAGTTGGGTTGTGCACCAAATACTTCACAGGCATAGCTGGTAAGTTCTATATCCATATCTGAGTTATTTTTCGAAATCAATACCTTTTGCTTAATAACGAGACGGATATATTACCAATGAATGGGCTGGCCTTCCAGAGGTAGGTCATCAGGATACATGACAGCATTATCCAAGCAGCGGTTTGCTCCATTGCCACCAAGTGGCTTGTTCGCATGGTTGTAATACATCATTTTATTTTTCCTGCCTTCTTACTCATTCGCCAACCGAATGATGAGTTTAGTCAGGTTATTAAGCCGATCATAGTGGTGCTTCTCTTTGGTGGCCAATAGGAATAACTTAAATTCATTTGAGGTCTTAATCTTGTCAGCGATAGGTTTGGCGTTCCACAAAGAGAAAATGGCTGCGACAAAGTGAGCAACATTGTGATGTAATTTGCCTACAAGCTCTTACTTGAAGATCAAATCCACTGATCAATGTATATTTGTAGTGCTTTGAATGCTAGCACTGATTGCGCATATTGGTGTCAATTTTACTATTGTGAAGGAAAAGTGAAAAAAAAGGAGTCAGAAATATTCTCAAACCTTCAAACAACATCCCTAATATATATTACAAACTTACCTCTAGATGCCTTAGATTCTAAGCTTGCTGATGATGGTAGTGTGAACTCATCTACATGTAAAAACAATGATCAGTATCAATCAGACTGACAGGCAAGTCTAACTCTCCCTCCCCCAACTCTCATCTCTCAATCGTGACGATCTATGTACTTACTAGTAGGTGTCCTGCGCTGAAATAGATCATCAGCGGGCTCGGAGAAGACAATTATATGGATCTGCTCAGCAGCAGACTGTTCAGAGAAATATTTTCTAATTTCTTTTGTCATCAGTATCTCGGTTCCGCCACCCTCACTGAGGAGGTTCTTGATTCCAGTATTATCGTCATCAGGAAGATTAACCTTCCAGAGTGTGAGTCTGTGTACTGCGAGATGTACGAATTCTGGCGCAACCCGAATCAACTTCTTCAACTCTCTGATGGTCTTTTTATCATCATCAATTATGATGGAAAAAGCATGATCAACAGCAGAGGAGTTACTATAGATAAGACAAAAGAGGGCAAGTGGTGCCATGGTGTTGTTTTGCTTGTTCATTCAAACATCATTGATTTAAAGGAGTGTAAATGTCCAAAAGAGGTTGTTTTGTCTAAGTATTATCTTTCCTGGAAGCTCAGCCACAGTATGATATCTCAGAGTGCGACATCATAGCCAACAGTCAATCATATTTTAGCAGGCAAATTTGCCTGCATCTTTAAATTTGCCTGCATTCCTCTTACAGACTAAGGGTTATAGAGGATTTTATAGAACCAGTTGATAAATTCTGTTCCTTTATCAGTAGTAACTTGCTTTAGAATCTTGAATTAGTAGATAATTTCTCTATATAAGAAATCAGCAATTGATTATATATTGGCTTCCTTGAGAGACCCAACTTCTACCCATTTTGTAAATAGGTCTATAACCATAATGACATATCAGTTGCTTATCAATATCAGAGATAGTACTTCCAAATGAATCAAATTAATTCAAATTGAATCGAATTGAGGGTCATTTAAATCAAATCAAATTGGGGATTTTTCAATTCAAATTGAATTTGAATCAAATTGAATTCGAATCAAATTGAGGTCCAATTCGAAACCTATTTTTAGAAATGTAATAACTCGATAAATACACATCCAAATTTAATGATCTTTAGCTTATTAGATTTCCCTAGTACTCCAATGAATCAAATTGAGGCCCAATTCAATTCAAATCAATTCGAATTAAGGTCCAATTCAATTCAAAGTCTGATTTGAACTCTATTTTTAGAAATTAAATAACTTGACAATTACATATCCAAATTCAATAATCTTTAGCTTATTAGATTTCTCTTATATAGTGGAATCTAATAAGCTAAAGATTATTAAACTTAGACATGTATTTGTCGAGTTATTACATTTCTAAAATAGGTTTTGAATCAGACCTTAATTCAATTCAAATTCAATTTGATTCAAACTCAATTTAAATTGAAAAATCCCTAATTCAATTTGATTCAAATGACTCTCAATTTAATTCAATTTGAATTAATTCAATTCATTTGGAAGTACTAAATTCCTATATATAAGAGGAATCTAACAAGTTAAAGATCATTGAATTTAGATATATATTCATTAAGTTATTCAATTTCTAAAAATAGAGTTCAAATCAGACTTTGAATTGAATTGGACCTCAATTTGAATTGATTTAAATAAAATCAAATTTAGGTCCAATTTGATTCAATTTGATTCATTGGGAGTACTAATTAGAGGTAAGAGGCTGATTATATCTATTACAATATGGATAAATGATATTGGCTTAATGTTTACTGATCCAGAGACTTGATCTCATTAGTCTTGCTTTATTTTTGATATTTGTCACAGGTTCTGACAAATTGTATGATGTCTTCTTCTATTCCTGACCACCATATGGTTCTTTTTGCTTTGTTATATATATTTGTTCCTCTTATATATATGTATAACCTTACTCATATACTTTCTTTATCACTTGATTCTTCCAATGTTCAGAGATGACTAATTGCTATTCTTTCTTGAGTATTTCTCTATTAGTTTCAAATTGTTTTCATATCTAATTAATAATTATTTTTGTCTATTCTTCCAGATATGGGGGTATTTTTTGCTATCTCAGACAGTTGATTATTCTATAGTACAACTCTTTATTTATAGTGGTTTAATAGGAGTTAAGTTCTTTGGAGTGTCTATAAGAGAGTATTAGTATTGATATTAATTCTTCCAGAGTGATGAATAATTATAACATTATATACTTATAGCTTTATAATTTATCAAATATAGATTCCTTTTGGCTTATTAGTAATAAATAATCAGATAAGTGCTGAGTAGTCTATCTGAATAATGAAGTGTCTTTCTTTCAGCTGGGTAGTAGTAGAACTTCTCTATAGTCCAGATAACTATAAGGCATTCCAACTTATATGACTCATAGGACTACTCAGCTCTATGAATACCTTAGCTAAGATAAGCTATATATCATATATTTAGCACTATTTTTCTTTTGTGCTAGGATGGCTCTAAGTCTCATTGTACTAGCATCTATCTGCAAAATGATCCTCCAGTCCTACTCTTCACTACAGCTGCAAAGCTCCCTAGTTTCTTACTTTCTCTCTCTTCTTCAGCTCCTTAACTGCCATCTACCCTACTACTGATATTCTCCTTCCCAAAAGGCCCCATTCACAGATCATACTCTTCCTTCTCTTGCTGCCACTTGAACATTACACCAAGTCTTGACTCAGTACTCCAACTGGGAGATTGAATCACTGTCATTTTGCTAGTCACTTTTTCAAATAAACTAAACAAAAAGTATATATAAAAGTATATGTAATGTGAATGATAGTAGAAGAAGATGAGTTGTTATTTATATATACTACACTTTTCTGAGACAACCACCAAGATCACCTCATGAATCTTATAGAGATATTTGAAGAACTGCCTATTACTATTAAAGCACCTACTAGAGCTATCTTAACTACTTACTACTCTGTTAGCCTTACTTCACATCATATCATTTAGAAGCTGAATCAAGAAGAAGCTTAAGAAGTCTCTGTCTTTGAAGAGGAAGTCCAAGAACTTCAAGACTCTACTCCTGAAACAGCCCCCTCTGGTACTGAAACCAATGAGTCCTCAGAAGAAGAAGAAGAAGAGCAATAGAGAGTTTATCAGTCTTCTGTCTGCATTTAAGCTATCCAAGGATTGGAGAATATTATTGAAGATGATTAGCCACTATTTTACCCTCTTATCACTTGGCCAGTACTTCCTCTCTTTGAAGAATGGAATGACAAAGTCACATCTCAGCAAGATGATTTGTTTGTCACTGATGAGGGGTACTATACTATTTAAAGCTAATAAATGCCCCTACACTGAATCCGGCCAGCTAATATTTTATCAGCAATCATCTGTTTTCAGCAATATCACTCCTTATATTCATTTTCAGCAATACCACTTATTACATCCATTTTTAGTAATGTCACCCCTCATATCTATATTCAGTAAACATCTGCTGCAGTCTGCAAACTAATAGTATACTTAGCTATATATAGTACTCTCAAATGAATCGAATCAATTCAAATCAAATCAAATTAAGGGTCATTCAAATTAAATCGAATTCAAATTGAATTAAGATCTGATTCAAAACTTATTTTTAGAAATGTAATAACTCAATGAATACACATCCAAATTTAATGATATTTAGCTTATTAGATTCCCCTATATAAGAAGAATCTAATAAGTTAAAGATTATTAAATTTAGATATATATTTGTCAAGTTATTTGATTTCTAAAAATAGAGTTCGAATCAGACTTTGAATCGAATTGGACCTCAATTCAATTCAAAGTTTTTGAATTGAATTGAATTTAGATCCAATTTGATTCAATTTGCTTCATTGGAAGCACTAGCTACATAATGTAGTAACTGCACTATAGTTAGCTAGATAGGAACCAAATAGTAACCACAATGTATAAAATAACTCCCAAAGAATGAGTGAATAAAACTTCAGTCAGTTTGAGTTTAAAAAAGAAATATCTGCCTCTAAGAGAACCAGAATTCTGAGAACAAGACAACTAGAGCAATAATTCTTGAGGTTTGAGTTAAAGAATTTCTCTTGCCATGTCCACCACTGAGTTAAAGAAGACCAACCACCATTCAAGATACTAAGTCTATTGATTTAACTACCAACTTAAGTTCTGAAAGATAAGAGAAGTTAAGTATAAGAACTTTGGGAAAGACTCAAGGAAAACTGCCACCAAGTTAAAGGAAATCACCTTGCTTCATTTGAAGACTATCACAGATATCTCACCATGCATTCGACCTAGCCATGTATCTGGACCTCACATTCAGACAAGATCCCATACATTCATATTCAAGATTCAAAACCACAGACTCCTAGGAAACTCAGTCAAGAAACCTAAGGATACCCACCATATATGATACTAGACTATTACTTATCAGTATAACTACCATTCACCATCCTCAAGCTAATAAGTCAGATAGACAAGTGAGCCATTGACCTCCATTTTTTTTACCCACTGTGCCACATACTGTCAAAAGTTATCAACTAACCAATCAACCAACTGTCATAAATAATAATTAGCCTATATATCTCACCTATATATACCCAAGTAATCACAGTCCTTTACTTTAATTGAGCCTTCAACTACTGAATATTGAGCTATTAAACCAATTACCTATACCCAATCTTTTTGATATATCAAATGATTCAATTATGTGACTATCTACTCAGAAACTTTTTTCTATCTCATAGTGCTCCCAATGAATTGAATTGAATTGAATTGAATCTAAATTTGATTCAATTCAAAAACTTCAAATCAAATTGAGGCCCAATTTGATTCAAATCAATTCAAATTAAGGTCCAATTCAATTTGAAGTCTGATTTGAACTCTATTTTTAGAAATTGAATAACTTGATAAATATACATTCAAATTCAATAATCTTTGGCTTGTTAGATTCCTCTTATATAGGGGAATCTAACAAGCTAAAGATCATTAAATTTGAATATATATTCGTTGAGTTATTACATTTCTAAAAATAGGTTTCAAATTGAACCTCAATTTAATTTGAATTCAATTTGATTTGAACTCAATTCAAATTAAAAAATCCCCAATTTGATTCAATTCAAATGACTCTCAATTCAATTCAATTCAAATTGATTCAATTCATTTAGGAGTACTACTATCTCGATATATATACTGCACACTACATTAAGTGATACATTGAGCTATACTCAAACTATATAGTTATACAAATCACATACTACAATATATTTTCAGCTACTTGGTCTTGAACTGCATTAGAGTAGTTAGCAAGGACTATTTGATATCAGATCCTTATATAGAATGTATTTGGGTCTTTAGATATTTCTTAACAGATAGTATTCAATTGATTCTTGAGAGCTTGTTTGATTTCATCTATATAGTAGATATTTCAGAGCCAGATCTTTATAGCTAATAGTATTGCTGAGTCATCAGCTCCTATATAATTCACTACAGTGAAGACAGTTCTCAAAGGCTTATGGAGAGTAGAGCTACTTGCTGTGCTACAGTTAAGGTCCTAATAGCAGTATATTGCTTGAAATTATCAATAAAGATAATGATTAATTCATCAAAAATATATCTATGAAATATAAGTGATCTTATATTTATTCTATCTGATTGTATTATGTGAGTTCTTATAGCAGTTGTTTATTATTTAGCTTGAAAGTGAGGAATTTATCTTGAATTATCAGCTAATGGATACTAAGTTATAATATAGCAAATACTAAACTTGGCAAGTATATTAGATTTCTTGCAGTATGGGTTGGAATGGCAGGTCACTGGCTAGTGGTGTTTGAGAAAGGAAGGAAGTTGACTCAGGATGAGAAGATGGCAAGATGGTGGTGGTTGATGAAAGATATTCTGATGGGTTGGCAGAGGAGATAGGATCCTGGAGAGGGGGGCCATAGGAAGTTAGTGGAAGTTATATGTATTAAGAGTGAGGGCTGAGTGCGTGTGATAGGAAATGAGATAGTGTTTGAGAGGGTTGAGATGGGAGAGAGGCCAAGTGAAGGAGTAGGGTAGTGAGGTGAGAGATAGGGCTGCCAATGTGGTATGCGGACAAGTGTGGGGTAGCGAGGGGAGGTATGGGGCTGCTGGTGTGGCATGAGGACAAGTGTAATATTTAGATAGATAATAAATGAGGCTAAGGCCTA
>RQIL01013999.1:0-20607 GCA_003951145.1 Jimgerdemannia lactiflua | reverse complement strand
AAAAAACCCCACCACTACTGGCTCCCAACCTGGCCTCATCCAAGCCACCTATAGTAAATAATCTCCCCAACCCCCAATATTCCACAGTTCCTCTTTACCCTTCTATATCAGAATCCCAACCTTTCCTTGCTATTCTGTCACCTCTCCCCACTCTCTCAACCAGTGCAACTTTTCTACCTCATTCTCACATCTCACATCCTGAAGTAGAAATATATCTGCTTTAAAGTCCTAAAGCCATGCAAAAATGTTTCATCATCTCTCTGATTCCCTTAGCCCATTGACATTGAGTGAAAAGATATTGGTTATACTGTTTATATTGAATAATGTTTGAAGTGATATTCAGCTCTAAATCTCCAGATCCTGGAGATTCTTTGACAGGTCCAGCTCTCTCTTAGCTTCTAGCTCAGCTCACTTTAGCTTTTAGCTCAGCTTCCTCATTCTCTCTAGTCTCCAACTCCACCAAGATCTCTTGTACCACTACTTTGTTCTTCTTCTCCATTTTCAAATAATAGTCCTCTCATGCTGTCTCTCACAACTCTGTCTCATTCCAGGTATTCCACCTCTCAACTGCCATCCTCTGTACCACTATCTCCAATTCTGCTTCTTGGGCAGGATATATCTCATATCCTTCATCTTCCAGCAATACTGCCAAGCACTCTGCTGTCAACTTCTCCACAATGCCAACTCTTGCCAAGATTTCACTTCAGGTCTTCTCATCCATAAGTTAAAAATCCACACCACTCAACTTATTGCTCACTAGTTCTGTCGCCAGCCTATATATCCAAGGCCCCTCTCTCATATGCTCCCCCCCAGGAGTCATTGCCCTTTCCTCTACTCTTTGCACCCCACTCATACCAGTACTGGCTGACTCATCCTACTCCTTATCAGATATATCCACCAGGCCCTTTTCAGCCACCCCAACTACCAGTTCCCCCATGGCCACATCTGGGACTCTAAATTGAACATTCTTTGTACTCTTCATCATAATATCCTCCACCTTAACCCTGGTGACTCCAGCTGTATCTGCAGGCAGCTCATCTCTTTCACCCTTGCTGACATCTCTCTCTGCCACTCAGTCATCAAAGAAGGGCCCCTCCTTTCTGCCTGGCCTCCTTCTCTGGGAAGTATACTCAGTATGCTACAAACTCTCAGGCCCCTTCTGCCCAAACCTCACCACTGGCCCTTCATCAGGCCCCTCACTTCCAGAGTCTTCCTTGAGCCTCATGAGGAGTTTGTGTTACTGCAACCTCCCCTGGGCCCTTTCCCAGATCTCCTTATCCACTTGAATCTTCTTTCCATTGACCTCTAGAAACATTATAGCCTTTTCAAAAGCATGCCAAGCCTTCTCCCTCCACTCTACAGCCCCATCCAACTCCCAGAGTACCAACAAAAGATCTTCCTCTTCTTTCTCTGTACCCTTGACCCTAGACACCTTATACTCAAAGAGATCCCACTTCAGTATCTTAGGCCAGTCACTGCCTTCACCTGTCATCTCCTTTCCAGCTACCCTCAGTCACACCTCCACATCTCCAGTATGGAAAGTTGTCCCTTCTCACGACTGAAATCTGATGTCTACCACCTCTCCATACTCCCTCATCATCTTTCCAACCCTGTCCTTCATCTCTTCCATTGATATAGTGGTAACTCCTTTAATCACCAGATGCACCACCCTAGGGTCCCAATATAGACATGTCATTGGGCTGCAACCTTACTAACTTGTATTCTTTTAGCCACTACTACTACCATATGCTCCTTCTTGATAAACCCAACCTCAACTCCTTCCAGCTCTTTCAAAAACTTTACTGATACTATATCACTCAATTGCTTGCTCAGAAGTACCAACATCATCCTAGCTGTCACTGCTAGCCCTCAGAAGCTCATTGTGACAGCAAATTCAGAAATAGATTTCTTGAGTAAAGGTACCACCACCAGCCCCATTACACCATCCCCCAGATCCCCCTTGTATATCACCCTTGATCCCTCAGCTGCTTTCTTGGTTCAATCAGCAGTCACATCTCCTTTTTTTTTCAGATTTCCAGTCCTGCCACTATCAGCAGTCCCACCACTCCTGCTAGTCCCAACTCCACTGACCTCCTTTACCCCTATGTCTGGCCCAGCTCCACTGCTCCCACTCAGCTTCTCTCTCTTCCTTCCAACTTACTGTCATCTATCTGGACCTCCTTCTCTAGCTCTATTCTTCACAGCCACCATGAAGCTCACCAGTCCCTTACTACTCCCCTCCCCCTCAGCTTTTTGTCCTTCTCCTCCTCCACTTCTATCAGTTGCCTTTCTGAAAGACTCCATTCCCAGACCATACCCTTCTGTTCCTTATTGCCACCTGAATACCACACCAGTATCCAAGCCAGTACACCAACCGGGAGGCTGAATCACCATTATATTGTTAGTTGCTTTCTTTAATAAGCTATTTGAAAAGTGTGTGAAAAGTGTGTATAACATGAGTGGTGGTTGGATACCTTCATAACCTCACCCTCCAATATGGACCCTCTGAAGAACTCATCTCTGACTGAGAAACTAAATTTGTGAATAATATAATCTTAAGTTATATATGAATTCATAAGATCTATTTGAAAAGAACTACCTCTTATCATCTGGAATGACTGACAGAATGAACCAGACCATCAAGAAAGAACTTGCTAAGGTTAATCCTACCAATTGAGATCTCTGCCTACCTAAAATCCAATGGGAAATCTTAAACACCCCTGCTGCCTCAATCAAATAAATGTCCTTTGAAATAATATTTGTGAAGAAGACCAGAACTGCTAACTATGAGAACCTTGGAAAGCTGCTTGAAAAAAGAGATCAGCTCTGAAATGATACCCGAAATCAGATTATTTAAGCCCAGGGAAGACAAAAAAAATATTTAACCAGAAGCAGAAGGATTAGAAGAGATCAAGTTCTGGTTTGGAGAAATATGATTGAAATATGGAAACCTTTCTATCAAACTGAAACTAAAATGGAAATGACCATATCTTGTACACAACATCAGAGGAACCAGTATCTATTGTAATGTGCACAATTGGAAATATCAGAATATAGAGTGCAAGTGACTGCTGAGATCAGACAACATGATGACATAACAATCAAATGAACAACCTAATCTGTCAAGTGATCATACCAAAAGGAGCAATGATAACCCAAGCCAAAATGAAAAACATGTTATTTAAAAGACCCAACCTCAGCCTCAAGAACTGGCACCAAAAAGCAAATACTCAATACACCATGCCTCCCACCCGCCACTCCAGCCCGACCTCCCGCCACTCTACTCCTCTGCCAAGTCTCAAGACCATTGTCTTTGATGCCATCAAGAAGGCTATCTAGTGCCCAGATACCTTGGACCATCTGAACTTCTATACTGAAAACCTTGGACACTTCATCAACTACTGGTACATCATGATCCAGCAGCTCAAGGACACCAATGACTGGATGACTCTCTGGCATGACTATGAAATTGGCCACTGCCTCCACAATGAGACCCAAGAAAATGACTGGGAAGACCTTGCCACTGAATTGTTAACTACCAGCCGGCTTATCAAAAGAGCCCTCCACATCCACCAAATCTTTTGCCATATTCCCTGGGCCATTACACACTTACAATGAGTGACTGCTAGGAATATTGTCCGCCTTATCACTGAAGAAGTCAACTGGGTGGAATCTGAAGTAGTGGATTACATTGGAAGCAACTGCGTCACAGTAGGAAGCCAATAAACCAAACCCACTTTGCCAGGTTTCCATACTACCCCCCTCCAAGACAACCACCAAGGTCACCTCATGAGCTTTATGGAGATATTTGAAGGTTCTCCCATTGCCATGGAAGTATCTGCTGGAGCCACACCTGCTACCCACCACCCTGTTAATCTCAATTCACACTATATTACTTGGGAGCCAAATCAAGAAGAAGCTCAAGAAGTCCCTACTTTTGAAGAGAAGGAGGTTCAAGAACACCAAGACCCCACTCCCGAAGCAGCCCCATCTGACACTGAAACTGACAAGCTCTCAGAAGAAGAAGAGCAGCAGAGAGTTTACCAATCCTCTGTCTGCATTCAAGCTATTCATGGATTGGAGAATGTTGTTGAAGATAATTGGCCACTATTCTATCCCCTCACCTCTTGGCCAGCACTTCTCCCTTTCGAAGAGCAGAATGATGAAGTCACAATCCAGCAAGATGATTTGTTTGCCACTAACAAAGGGTACTATACCCTTTAAAGTACAGATCTGCGCCCTCTTGTTGCTTACAAATACCCCCCCACACAAGTGTGCTATAGTTTAACCCCATAACAGATAGCTGCCCCCAAACATTTCTTGTCAGCGGCACAAGACCCTAACCCTCATGACATAACTCCTGGTGTGATGCTCCTTGCCACCAGCAAGCCAATAGTTTAACCACTGAAGCCTTCATCGCTGGCAAACCAATAACATAAATTGCCGAAGCCCTTACCACTAGCAAGCCAATGACACATCCGTGTCCAGTGTTACCATATCCGTATTCCAGTGTAATCACCCATCGCATCATGTGAGCCAATGGCACATCTGCATTCAGTGTTACATCCATATCCTTATTCAGCAGTAAACATTTGTCATTTCGTGGCCTACAAACCAATAGCTTAATCATGTAACATAGCCACACTATAGTTAACCACAGATAGCAATAGCAACCAGATGGCAACTGTATGTTCGGCATGAGTGAACATGTAAAAATACCCCCCCCCAACTGCAGTGAATAAACCTCAGTTAATTGGTTTTGCAGAAAAGTAGTTCACAACCAACTTAAGTTTTTGAGAAACTTTGGGAAAAGACTCCAAGAGCCAAGGATAACTCTTGTTCAAGACCACCACTAAGGACCGCTGACCACTGTTAGGAATTCACTGCCATGGACTGCCATGAACTTCAAGGTAACTGACTGCCATTCAAGTTTCAAGACTGCCATTATGATATGTAAGCTGCCAGGAAATCCGCCAGGAAACTGACTGCCCCGTTCAACTTAAGACCATCACTGAGATCTCATCAGCCCAACCATTATGCATACAACCCAGCTATGCATTCGGATCTCACTCATTTATACCTGCGCATTCGATATTCTGAGATTCAAGAATAAGACCACACCGAAACCCAAAGAACCCAAGAATACTTAGCTCAGGAAAGCCAGGACCACTGCCATTCCAGAGTCCTGTCACCCACCATTCCATTCCAATATCATCAAAGTTAACAAGTCAGATGGACAAGTGAGCTGTCGACCTCTGGTTTCTTTATCCATACTGTGCCACGAAGAGAATTATCGACTGTCACAAATTCTCCACATATTCAAGAAACAAGTTCTCCTGTTAATTGACTCATATATTCATCTATTATCCACTAAACAACCGAGCCATCTGAGCCATCATCAATCTCCAACCTTTTGACGACATTTCGAACAATCTGATCACATGACCATCCACTTGGAGATCCTTTTTATTCCAACATACATATTGCGCACTTCACTAAGTGGCACAATTGAGCCATGCTTGAAGCTTATAGTTATACAAAATACATGTCACACTATATAAGAAGTATGGATGGATATGTCTTGAGAACACCAGTTCACATCAATTGTCTCAATATATACCACACAAACCATGACTCAGAGGATAGACCAATGCCTCCAGACCATTGTCCTTAGCTCATTTCAGTTACTATCAGTCCCTCTACCCCAATTTCGAAAAGTCAATGGGAATAACCTCTAAAAGATTCAGATTCCTCAAGAGAATCTTGTCCTGGCCAGACATTTATTACATATTCATCAACTGCAAGCACACTATGCAATTGGTGAACAAATGCAGAACCTCCCAGCTCCAGAGCAAAACTACATCAGGAGTATCATAGGTTTATCAAGAAGAGATGTCACTACTGCAGACAGACTCTATATACTTTACAAATGAAACACCATAGCTTTGATATAGACACAGTTCTCCTGGTATGATTTATGAGGAATGAATCTAGCCACCTATCTGAGTATCATCAATCATGTTGAAACCCTGTTCTTAGAAGAAGAAGAAGAATGTGCAGAATGGAGTGATCCAGATACAGATGAAGATGATGATATTGGCATAGATGTAGAAGATGCCTATGGTTATTGAAATTATGACTAAAGGATAGTCTGAGACAGACCACACTTTAGTGAAGGCTGATGTGACAAACCACAAAAACATACTATCTGAATTACAACTTAACCAGATGTTATGAATACTTAGCTAACCAACATAGTTACCCAAATGTACCACCACTTGTATAAATAGCCCAGATAGCCAAATAAAGAAGCACTCCTTACAGTGACTATAACTCCATACAGTGACTATAACTCCATAAATAGCATTCTATTAACCAGATAGCAATCAGATAGCAACCACAATATATAAAATACCCCAGTGACAAGAGTGAATAAACCTTAGTTCTGAAAGTTCTAAAGCAAAAGTCAATTGTCTGATACACTTAGAAGAAATACCTGCCAAGAGTCACTTGATCCAGGAAGGATTGCAACACTTAGAAGATATGCCTGCCAATGAGCTACTGCCAAGAAGTTGTGAGCTTACTTTTCCACTCTGGTCCACTTTCTGATACAAAGAGGTTTTGGTTCACTTGCCAGATAAGTCTGAAGAGAAGTCTGCCTTTTTGAGTGATCCACTACTTAAGGAATAAGCCATTATTTTCAAGAGTCCACCATGTTTTTGACTGCTAATCTGTAGGATCCACATCCCAGAAGTCTGCCAGAATTATTCTACATTTTGCCTACCAATCTGCCATGTTCTGCCAATCTAGTAATCTGCATTGTTCAGCATGAAAGTCCATATCATTCTACATTTTTGCCCACCAATCTGCTACATACCACCAATCTGCTACATACCACCAATCTGCATCATTCAGTCATACCATTCAACTCATATAGCCTGCTTAATCACATCATCTACTTAACCACATCATTCAAAGAATTCACACCAAACCATATTGTTTAATCTGCACCATTTAAGAAATCTGTGCTGCTTAAGAAAACCCAATTACCCATTATCTGCATTCAAGATCACTATTATACAAGTAACCTGTATCGAGAGAACCTGCTCTATTTAAGAAGATCTGCCAAATTTGCCATACACAAGATCGCCTGAGTCATAGACAATCAGAGAACCCACACTCATAAGGAAATCTGATTGCCAAGTGACACAAAACTCACCTATGATCCAAGAACACCGCCAAATTAGGAAATTGCTCACAGAGATTTCCAGAAGTTGAATATTATACCACTAAACACCAGTACTAGACATCAATCCTATAAAACCTGAAAATTTTATTACTTTTTAATAAAGTAACTAGGGGCTCAAGCCAATCCACACAGCTACCCAACTTTGTTATTTGCCTCTATTGAGCCAGGCACATTACACTAATAATACCCAATACCATCAAAGAAAGGATCTGAAGAGTTGCATTGAAGCTATGCAATGTGATCAATAATCACAAGATATAAAATGGCTGCTCGAAATTGGTGTCTCCAGCATTTTGATCACCCTCTACACAGGTATAGGCTCTCTGGCCACATATTAAAACATTCAAATGGATTCTAATAGATTCAAATAATGGGGCAATAAGAAGAATGAATCTTCTTTCTCTTGAGGTATTTACTAACAATCAAATTAAACTGAATAACATCAACCAGTTCAAACAGAACTACAATTATTAGGATTGGGACCAAATGAAACCAAAACTTTCAGATCAAAACTGACCGAACTGAAATAGAATTGAAGTGGACTATTTGGAGTTTGTAGTATATTCTGCTAAATTTGATGAAATATAACCAGAGGGGTGAGTCATTCAAGGCTATAATGAGGGAGAGACAATATGAGAAGTTTTCACCTATTGTTAAATTGAAAATATGCATATCTTTATAAAAGAACAGACTTGACAAAGTGAAAAAAGTGACAAGAGAAAACATGTAAATTTAGAGTTGAAAAAGTTGTGGTCAGGAGCACAACCATGGGTTGATGTCACCACACAGAATACATATTCTCTTATTATATATTGTAACATGCCTGGCTCAATAGAGGCAAATTACAAGATGGGGTGGCTGTTGTAGATTGGCTTTAGCCCCACAGTTACTTTATCAAAAAGCAACAAAATGTTCAGATAATATATATAGGTTCCTGTGTTAGTATCTCATAGTATAATATTCAACAGCTAGAGACTTTCTGCATGCAATTTCCTAATTTGGCAGTGTTCTTGGATGTATAATGGTGGATAATTTCATGTGATCCAAGTGGTTGGATTTCTCGAATTTGGCAGATTTCCTTAAAAGAGCAGACTCTCTGGGAACCAGCGATCAGTTTTCTTAAGAGTGCAGAATCTCTGGATGCATGACAGTGATTTTTTGTCAATCAGATTCCTTTTCTGGCAGATGGCTAATGTGGATGATGTGGCTGAGTGGGCATTGTGGGTTACTTGAATAAGTGCGGGCGAATGATGTGGATGAATAATGTGGATTGATGGAAAGTGGCGGATCAGCAAGCAAAATGTAGAATGATGCAGACTTCTTGAAAATGGTAGACTGAATAATGTGGGCAAATGATGCGGATCGGTGGAATGTAGCGGATCGGCAGACAAAAATGTAAAATGATGTGGATTAGCAGAATGCAGTGAATCAGTGGACAAATGGTAGCTTATTCCTTAAGTGGCAGATCTCTTGAAAATGGACTTTGGCTAGCAAAGTTATATCAGGACTGCTTTGTTTGTGGGAATGGATTCACTGCAAAGGTGCATCATGACTGGCTTTGAGAGATAGACTTAAACTGGAAAATGGCAAACTTCTCTTCAGGCTTATCTGGCAAGCGAACCAAAAACTTCTTTGTATTGGAATGTGGACTGGAGTGGAAATAAGATACCAAGCTCACAATCTCCTAGAAGAGGCTCTAGAGTGGGTGTTTCTTCTAAGTGTTGCAATCCAATCTATAAGATCAAGTGGCTTTTGGCAGGCATATCCCTCAAAGTATTGTAGGCAGGCTTGTCTTTTGCTTTTTAGTTTCAATTTCAGAACTAAGGTTTATTCACTCTTATCTCTGGAGTATTTTATATATTGTTGTTGCTATCTGGTTGCTATCTGACTAATTATAGATTTGCTATTTATGGTGTGTTTGGGGTGATAGCTGCTGTCAGAGTGACAGCCACTGTTAAGGTGATAGCAACTGTCAGGGATTTTCTTATTTTAGCTATCTGGTTATTTATAAGTAAATGGTTGCTGGGCTGATTACTATACTATGCTAATTGTTCATATCATCTGATTTATTTACATCTTCTGGCAATAATTTGGGTGGTATGTTTTTGTGGTCTGTCACATCAGCCCCCACTAAAGGATGGTCTGTCCCAGACTATCCTTTAGTCATCATTCCAGTAGGCATAAGTATCTTTAGCACCTATGCCCATACCATCTTTTCTTCTATATCTGGGTCACTCCATTCAAGTTCTGGGTCTTCTTCTTGTTCTTCAGGAAATAGAATGTCAAGTTGTTGAAGAATACTCTGAAAGGTGGTTTCATTCATCTGGTGGATGTCATTGAGACATAGATGAGACTGCACCAGGTCTCTACCATTTCGTCTATATAGGGTGTAGATTTGTTTGGCAGTTCTTGCTTCTCTGAGAGTGATTCCTGCTGGGCTTCTTATATAAGGTTGGTCTGTCAACAGTTGTCCAATATTGTAGAAGGCCTGCAGATAGTGAATCTGAAGCAACCTTTGGACAATAGTGAGGTTCTCTTGATGCTTCTGGATTAATTGTATTGGAGTTCCTTCAAGTTGGCAGAACTGGGGCAAGGGAATTGGCAGGGCTTGGAAGGAGCTGAGGATGAGGGTCTGGAGGCATTGATCTATTCTCTGAGTCATGGTTTGTGCAGGTATATCTTGAGGTGGTTGATGTGGACAGGAGTTCTCAAGACACATCCATCTATGCTTCTTATATAGATGCTGATTCCTCTGATATTGTGTACAAGATATAGTCCTTCCCATTTTGGTTCCAGTTTGGTGGCAAAGTTTGTCTCAATTATGCTTCTCCAAACTAGTACTTGATCTCTAATCTTGATCTTCTGATCCTTCTGCTTCTGGTCATAATACTTCTTTTGTCTTTCCTGGGCCTTGATAATCTGATTTTGGGCATCTTTTCGCAGCTGATCTTCTTTTTCAAGTAGCTTTCTGAGGTTCTCATGGTCAGCAGTTCTGGTCTTCTTGGCAAACATCATTTCGAAGGGCTTTTGTTTGGTTGAGGCAGCAGGGGTATTTCAGATTTCCCACAGAATTTCAGGTAAGCAGAGATCCCAATTGGTAGGATTAACCTTAGCAAGTCCTTTCTTGATGGTCTGGTTCATTCTTTTGATCATTCCATTGGTTTGCAGGTGGTAAGAGGTGGTTCTTTTCAGGTGGATCCCATGAATTCATGCATAACTTGAGATTATATTGTTTACAAATTCAGTTCCTTAGTCAGAGAAGAGTTCTTAAGAGGGTCCATATTGGTGGGTGAGGTCATGCAGGTGTCCAACAATAGTCAGAGCATCTGTAATCTCCATGGGGTATGCTTTGGGCCATTTGGTTAGATGTTCAACAAATACTAGGATATATCTCTTTCATTTCAATGTTACTGGCAGGGGCCCAATTACATCTACTCCCCAATTTGGAAGATGTGAGTGGGTGGGAGAATCGGTTGTAGAGGGGCTTGATAGTTCTTCTTTCCTTGATACTTCTGGCAGATGTAAACTTCTGGATGATGTCTTGGACTTGTGTTCTGAGGTGGGGCCAATATTGATATTGTTCTTGAATATTGTCTTCTGTATTTGTCTGTCCTTGGTGGACTTTCTGCTGTTCTTGTTGGATGAGATCTTCTTGTTCTTTGATGGTCTTGGGAACTTCTTTGAGAGTGCAGTTCCAAGGTACACCCTTCCTTTGGTTCATTGGATCATGTGGGAAAGAACATCAACATTATTGTGAGTTCTTCCTGCTTTGTGGATGATGTTGATTTCATAATCTTGAAGGATAAGGATCCATCAAGCAAGGATTCCAGTAGGGTCCTTTTGGTACAGTAACCATTTGAGGGCTGCATGGTCTGTGATCAGGGTGAACTTTCTTCCAATGAGGTAATGTTTGAATAAGGTGACCACCCATATGACTGTAAGGCATTCCAATTTGCTGCTCTCATAGTTGGTCTGCTGTTTGTTGGTGGCTCTGCTTGCATAAGCTATCACATGGTGCTGTTTGTTAGGTCCTTCTTGTGCTAGGATTGCTCTGAGGCCATTCTTGGATGAATCATTATACAGAATGAAAGGTTTCTGCAGGTCTGGTCAGACTAGGATTGGTGCTGAGGTCAGGTAATGTTGTAGTTTTCGGAAGGCTTCTTCTTGTGGTTCTTTCCATTAGAACAGTACTCCTTTCTTCAATAAGGTTTAGATTGGGGCAGAGATTTCGGCAAATCCCTTGATAAATCTTCTGTAGTAGGATGCAAGAATCAGGAATGATAGGGCTTCCTTTGGGGTCTTGGGAACAGGAAAGTTGTTGACCTTTTGAGGTCTGCATGTATTCCATCTTTAGAAACTACAAATCCAAGGAATTCAAGCTTCTGTTTGCCAAAATAACACTTCTTTGAGTTGAGTCTCAGGTGGTTTTATCAGGTGAGTTTGAAAAACTCTTCAAGGTCTTGCAGGTGTTCTTCGAAATTTGATGAGTAGATGTTGGAATTGTCCATATAGACAATCAGGCAGTAGTGGATGAGAGGGGCATATACTGAGTTCATCATTCACTGAAAGGTTGGGGGTGTATTGCAGAGTCCAAAAGGCATTCAGAGGGACTCAAACTATTTTCCTAGAGCAAGGAAAGCTGATTTTTGAATGTCATTAGGGTCCATTGGAATCTCATGGAATCCTGCAAATAGATCCATGCTGCTGAAGTATCTTGCATTTTGTAGTTGGTCCAGAAGGTCATCAATTTGGGGCAAGGGGTATGTATCTTTCTCAGTTACTATATTGAGTTTCCTGAAGTCTACAACTAGTCTTCATCCTCCTTTCTTTGGCACAATAAGTATAGGGCTGGCCCTAGGGCTGGTAGAGGGTCGGATGACTCCATTGTCTAAGAGTTCCTGTATGTGTTCTTTTTTGAATGTCTTTAAGTGATGGGGTATCCTGTATCGTTTCTGTCAGATGGGTGTTGCATTTCCTATATTTATTATGGTGATATGATAGATTGTATGGCAGGTTGCCATAGTCTGTGGTAAAGATGTCCTGATATTTATGAAGGAGTTTGGTCAATTGTTGTTGTTGCCGAGGGGTCAATTCTTCTCCAATGTTTGTGGAAGGCTTCACTTTCTCCTGGATCGCAGAGGGGCCTTTCTTTTCTTCTGTGACCTTTTGCCATTTCCCTGTAAGTTTAATTCATAAACTTCTCTGTATATTCGGTTGAGATAAGGCACAAGGTGTCCGATGATGGTTCCTTTTGGCAAGATGATGTTGTCCCAGCTTGTGTTGGTTGCTCAAGAGTATACTGGATTCATCTTGTCACAGAATGTATATCCTTCTATATGCAGATTTCGGATTTCTTCATTGGGTTCAAAGAAAAGATTCCTGGGGACTGGTGGTGCAAAGATTTCGATGGTGGTTTGCTCTCCTGGCTCAAGGATGAGGTTCTTGTGAAGCTTCACTGGTTGGTGGAAAACTTGCTGAGGGGCATTTGTTTTGAATCAGCTGATCTGAAGGAGGTGTACTTCCTTCTTATCAGAGCTTCCAAATCCTTTGGTTTGTCTGGTTCCTTGAGTGAGCTTGGGTACTCCTTGCAGCTGAGGAGTCTTGTATTCAAGGAAGACTGCTTGAGTGATTTTGTCTCCTTTGTTGATTCAAATCTATTCACCACTTCCATTTCTTAAGATGACCTTAATTTGGCCTGTGTATCCTGGGTCAATGGTTCCTCCTTCAGTGAAAAGTCCTTCAAGGGCTAGACCAGACCTTGAGGTCGACTGAATGTAAGTTTCTTTTGGTGTTTGTATGGCAATACTGGTTCTGATGAGCCTTGTACTTTCGGGGCCTATAGTGGTATCATAAAGACTGCTGAGATCATAGCCAACAACTTCCTGGTGTGCCTTCTTGGGTAAAATTGCATTGGGGTGAAGCAGAGTGAACTGTGCAATGTTTTTGCCAAGTATAAGCTGTCCATGGGCTGAGACTCCTGTTGCTTCAGATCTCCAACCTCTGATTTCTAGGTGTGGCCATCTTGCTCCAGTAGCTGGGTCTCGAAGATAATTGATTCCTCTTTTTCCAGTGGGATCCAGAGCTTCATTGAAGTTGATTGCATCATCTATCCATCCTTGGCAAGTTGCATGGTGAATGAGAGCCAGGATATCTTCTCCCAGGTCATATATCTTGAGGACCTTCCTTGTGGGTCTCTTCTTTTTCTCCTTTCAAATTTTGGCTCAGTCATCTCCTCTTTTGAGTGTGTGTACAATCACATCCTTGCTGAGATAGATCTTTTCATATTGACAAGGCCAGCATCTTGAGTGCTTTCCATGATGGCAATATCTCATGGCTTGGAAGTGTTTCTTTCTTTCTTCAATTTCTCCTAGCTTCGAAAATCTGCATCCATTCACATCATACTTTGGTGGGAGGGTAGAGAGGGGTTTCACTTCTGTTTGAGTGTAGAATTCGACTCCATTTCTTCTCTTTGCAAGTGTGGTGACTGATTCTTGGAATGAGATTCCTTCTGCAATGATTTTTGGAGGTTCCTTTTCAATAGGCTGCTTGGACTGCTGGTCCAGTAGATGGCATTGATAGCAGTAGTCTCTTGGTGAGTGGAAAATGACTTGGTGGGGGCATCTACCCATTCAGAAGGCTCTCTCTTGATGGGTTTCAGGCCTTGGAATAACTGGTTGTGAGCTGGGTTGAGCTTCTTCTTTGCTCTAGGAGGTTCTGTCTTCTTCTTCTTGTGGTACCCACTTCAGATCATCCCATGTAACAATTGCAGGGAGCTCTTCATTTTCGGGAATGCCCTCATCTTCTTCCTCTGGTGGTTGGTCCCAAATTGCTTGTACTTCTGCTGCTTTGACTTTGGGATTGGGCATGACTTGTGCATGGCTTTTCGGCTGGGTGTTGTGAAGGCATTTCTTCTTCTTTCTCCTGCATTCAGGACATGTAGTGCCAGGAATATTTCGGATTCCCACATGTCTGGATGAGTGTTTCTCACATTTTTGTCTTGGAGGCATTTGGTGCATCCTCTGGCTTCTCCAGCGATGGCTCTGATTGTGATGGAGATAGTATCTTGTGCCTACACATTATCTTCCAGTCTGTCTTCCACCATGTTGATTCGGGGCCTCAATCTGGGGTTATTGTCATTTTCAGAATTCCTCCTCTTCTTCCTCCTCTGTAGTGGATTCTTCACTGCTGGCATATACTTCTTGAATAGTCACCTTCTTTTTCTTCTTTGATGGCTCAAAGCTAGTGACTTTTACTTGGTACTTTTTTCCTCTGTAGTCGAATTTGAGTACTTATTGACCAATGTTGACATATGCTTTCATCTCCTTCATCCAATTGGTGCCAAGGATCATTTTATAGGTGATAGCTTTGGTCACAACTACCTTGGGAATAGCAAACTGAATGTGTCCAAGAGTAATGGTGATGTTTTGGACTTCTCCCAGGGGTTGAGTTCAGGCTCCATCTGCTACTATGATGCTGAGGCTAGAGGGTTCATCAATGGGCCATTGAATGCTGTCCAGGAATTTCTTGGCAATGACACATATAGCTGCTCCAGTATTAATGAGGATTTTCGCCTTCTGGCCTCTGATTTCTCCAAACAGGTAAGTGCTGATATGCCTTTCTGCAGCTTATACTGCTGGGGTTGCTGGTTCTTCTTGAGGGATGGGGACTCTTCCTGTATAGGATCTGGTGGTTTACAGCAATTTGTTCCTTACTCCAGCAGATGTCAATTGAAAGAACTGCAAGAGTGGGACTTCAATCTTGACTTCTTGGATCTTCTTCCAGGCTTCATTGTAGATGTCCCAGGGCATGGTCTTTGGGATGTATTTCTTCTTGGACTTTGGAGTCTTGGTTTCTGATTCTGGTTCTTCTCCCATCTCCTTATCAGCAGATTCTGGTAGAGGGTCTTTTCTATTAATAGTAGCTCCAGGGATGAAGGATGAAGGAGAACAGGGAGGTGTATCAATCTGTCCCTCTTCATCTTCATCTTGAATGGTTCTCCTGCTTGTTCTTTAGGGAGCCTTTCCTACTGCTCAGGGGTAGCCTACTGCTCTCTTTCTTTTCTCTGCTGGATAGACTATTTCTCCATATTCAGCTTTGGTTGTGTATATGTCCAGGTCACTATATTCCTCACTGTCACTTTGCTCATAGTCTTCGACTGGGTGAGCTTCTGTTCTTTTATTGTGTGTATCCTTTTGGTTTAGTAGTTCTGAATTCCTTAAGCTGCCTTGGTTATTGCATTCAGGGGTATAGTGTCCTTGCTGTTCACACTTATAGCATTGGACTTGTGCCCTATCTTTTTGGAGGATAGTTTCGACTATCAGAGGATGGGTAGTTCCTCTGATAATCCTGATTTTCACATGGATAGCTTGGCTGGTAATTCCAATTTTCATGTGGGGGAAATCTTTCTGATAGTCCCAATTTTTACATAGATAGCTTGGCTGATAATTCTGATTTTTGCATATAGTGAGCCTTTCAATCTGCCCAACCAATCTGTCCACTTTTGAATTGAGGTCTTGAATCTCATTCTTGTTCTTCTTCCATTCTTTGGTGGGCTTCTCTCCTTTTGATTCTCCTTGAAGGATTCCTTACAGGGCTTTGACCAAGAGGTCTTCTTTGTCTTCTTTCTGATTGTCAGTCCAAGTGGACTTTTGTTTGACATCAAAGTATCCTTAGACTGCATCTACTTGCTCTCCTAGTTTCCTGATGCCCAAGGTTCAGATATGTTGAGCAATATTGGGTGGAATTCCATTCATGAAGGTCATTGGACCAATAATGTCTTAGTTGGCAGCATTGAATCCAGCAGCATGCATTCTCTTCTGGATTCTAGTGAAGAATGCTCTTGGGGATTCTCCAAGATTCATCTTCATTCCCATGATGGATTTCTGGGCTTTGTGGCAGATTTCATTTCCTGCATACTTTTCAATGATCCAGTGCTATATGGCCTTATATTGTTCTTCTTCTGATCTTATATTCTCCATGACATCTCCTAGGTCTGTATTGACATCATTTGTGGTTTTGGTGAAGATGCCTTTGGCTGATTCTCTCAGCTGTGCCTTGAAGATGTAGATTCATCTTTGGGTTGACAAGTCTCTTAGAGCTGCTATTCCTTCAATTATATCTATAAATTCTCTTGGAACCTCCTCTGGATATCCTGCAAATGTGGGTAGTGTTGTGCCCATTTCATCTTCACTGACTTCTGATTCTATTTCGATTTCTGGCTCTAATTCTGAGTTATTGGCTGTTGATGGATATGAGCTTGAAAATGCACAAGATCTGAGAGAAGGTGCTCTTCTTAATACTATTCTGGGGAGTCTTGTGGGTTGAATTCTTTGGGTTGGGATTACTGGTCTGGGTAAATCAGAGAAGACTCTTGGAGTGTCTAGTGGTATAATTTTCAACAGCTGGAGACTTTCTGCATGCGATTTCCTAATTTGGCAGTGTTCTTGGGTGTATGACAGTAAATGATCAGTGGGTAATTTCGTGTGATCCGGGTGGTTGGATTTCTCGAATTTGGCAGATTTCCTTAAAAGAGCAGGCTCTCTGGGAACTGGCGATCAGTTTTCTTAAGGGTGTAGGATCTCTAGATGCATGATGGTGATCTTTTGTCAATCAGATTCCTTTTCTGGCAGACAGCTAATGTGGACAATATGGCTGAGCAGGCATTGCAGGTTACTTGAATAAGTGTGGGTAAATGATGCAGATGAACAATGCAGATCAGCAGAAAGTGGCAGATCAGTGAGTAAAATGTAGAATGATGTGGACTTCTTGAAAATGGCAGACTGACAATGTGGGCAAATGATGCAGATCAGTGGAATGTGGCAGATTGGCGGATTGGCAGACAAAAATGTAGAATGATGCAGATTGGCAGAATGCAGCAAATTGGCAGACAAATGGCAGCTTATCTCTTAAGTGGCAGATCTCTTGAAAACAGACTTCAGCTGGCAAAGTTATGTCAGGACTGCTTTGTTTGCATGAACAGATTCACTGCAAAGGTGTGTCAGGACTGGCTTTGAGAGGTGGACTTAAACTGGAAAATGGCGAACTTTTCTTCAGGCTTGTCTGGCAAGCAAACCAAAAACTTCTTTATATCAGAAAGTGGACTGGAGTGGAAATGAGGTGCCAAGCTCACAATATCCTAGAAGTGGCTCTAGAGTGGGCATTTCTCCTAAGTGTTGCAATCCAATCTTTAGGATCAAGTGGCTTTTGGTAGGTGTATCCCTCAAAGTATTGTAGGCAGACTTGTCTTTTGCTTTTTGGTTTCAATTTTGGAACTGAGATTTATTCACTCTTGTCTCTGGGGTATTTTATACATTGTGATTGCTACCTGGTTGCTATCTGGCTAATTATAGGTTTGCTATTTATGGTGTGAGCTACTGTCAGGGTGATAGCCACTGTCAGGGTGACAGCAACTGTTAAGGATTTTCCTTATTTTAGCTATCTGGTTATTTATACAGTTTTCTGCAGCAAATGGTTGCTGGACTGGTTACTATGTTATGCTAAGTGCTCATGTCATCTGGTTTGTTCGCGTCATCTGGCAATAATTCGGGTGGTACGTTTTTGTGGTCTGTCACAATATGCATACACCAAATTCAACCATTAACGCATATTCACAAAAAGCTGATCAGGCAGGTCTGTGTCATTATTCAGTGTAAATAGGAAGCCTTGAACATCAAGTTGGGTTACGCTCATTGACCTCGCTTTGTTTAATTATATATTTCCGCTATAAGCCTCTCATTTTACAATTTCTTCCGCCTGGCCCCCACAAAAGCGGCTTTCCGCCATAACGCACACCGACCTATATTTCAGAAACTCAATTTCGATAGTGCAGACTTGTGTGACCTAAATATCCAATTGTTTGCATTGTGTGGGTCACACGAATTGTCAAGATGCTGCGGACAAAATACGATAACAGCAACGCAGGTCACTTTTGACCATAGGCAACCGAAATATGACGTCGAACTCTCAGAAGGTATTGGGCACACTTTTCGAACACTCCTCCTTCCATTAGTTCATTTCGGTACATATCTTTCAACTCACGTTGTCCTTACGCTCAAAACACAATCCAAGAATTGTAAATTCAAGGTCGCTTCGTTGATCGCCCGCGCTAAGGTCGTATTCCAAAAGCTCGCTCCAAAATCGGCTCCTACTGAATCGGCATCCAGCGCAGCTTCCACCCTCGTGGCGTCGGTAGGGCTAACCATGCCTCCAGTAGCGAATCTCCTAGAGTTGGGTGTCGATGTTGCGGCCGCACAGGATGTTGTCCGCAAAGTAATGACGATGCCTGTACCTTCTGTCGGGGTGGCGGACAATGTCGTGCCCGCGAAACTCCGCGAGCTTCTCGACAGCGGATTGGATATGATTGCGACGGGACCTTACAAGGATTACAATCCCGGGACAGACGGCAAGGTTCAAGCCCTCATCGATCCTTCCTTATTCCCATTCATCGAAGGCGTCAGCACCATTTTGGACCCCTCCGTTCTGCCTCCATATTCTCAAAACTACAAGTATCAGTGGCTCCCAGCGCAATTCTACGTGGACAAAGACGGTGCCACCAACGTCGAATCGTATATCAACAACCTCGACCTGTCCCACCAAAATTTGTACAAGGCCATCGAACTTAGCTTCTCACTCATCCTGCCAATGTTCGAAAAAATCTTGAATTGGTCCCTCCGCTTGCGCGAGTTGCAGGTCATAGTCAAAGCCGTCAACTACGTAATTCAGCCAGGTGGTGAGATGCACAAAGGGGACTGGCACAGGGAGGGGATACCACGCGAGCACATCATTGCCACCGGAGTCTACTGCTATTCGACCTCTCCACATCTAATGGACAGCGGGCTCGCGTTTCGCAAGGAGAATTGGTACCATGTATACCCGCCGGGTGGTGACCTCCAGCTGACGGATAGTCGACTGCTCGTGTTTGACAGTTTCCTACAACATCGGATGTCCGAGTTCGTTAACACGTCGATTACCGAGGTCGGAATTCGTAAACTCCTTGTTTTCTACCTTGTCGATCCGCAAACCGTGATTGTGTCCACCAAGCACGTGCCCGAGCAGCAGTGGTACCGCGTGCGCCCTCGGCTCATGACCGCGCTCAATGAGATGGTGATAAGAAGTATCGGAAGGGATATGCCCACAGAAATCCTACTCGACATAATGGAGCGGGCCAAGACGGGGTTCACGTTGGAAGAGGCGCTTCAGTATCGGTTGTCGTTAGTGGAGGAAAGAAAATATTACTTTACATACTTACATAAATAACAATTAGCAAATCATGCGCCTGCTCCCATAAATGACACTCGTATCGCGAGATACATTATACAATAACACTGCCAAATGTTTTTGACCAAAAATTATATCATAAATTTCGCTTATATTTTATATGTAACTCTTCTGAGGTGGTCGTTTTATTTGCGTAACCCGACGGGAGCCTTTGGCAGTGACGAGACGAGGATACCGTGGCAACAGTACCACGTTGTGCTAGTGTGTTTTCATTAAACTCTCAAACTCCCCTTTCCTCCCCTATATCAGTCCGGGCACCGTCGAATGGTACTCGGCATTTTTCCGCTTTTGCAATTCGGGCGATGCCGTTTCCCTCACGAAAAGTCTAGAAAGCTGTAATATTGCGCTGTGGTTAGATCTGGGATATGGTTGGGGCCTGCAATCTTGGAAACATCTGTGAATGGGAAAAGTCGCAAGCCATTAAAATGTTCGCCCAAGCCACAGGACGACAATTCCGCGTGGGCGGTCTTGTGATGGCCATGGATCATAGAAATTTTCCATTTCCACTATCACCCCCCTCAGTCACAGTCTTTGGGAACACCCACTGTGCAGAATGGCTGGAATAATACCATCGTAAAATGTTCCTGATAACTGCCGCTTATTTGGTCAATGGCTTTCTCATCACGGATGGGATTATCCTACTCATAACCCATGCTGAATTCGTTTACCGTCTGCCATTGTAGCCATAGAAATAGTTGTAGTGTAGCATCTTGAGGGGATTTCTGTGGGACAGGCCTAAGTGATTATAATAATGGGTGATGTGTAGTTTAGTGGTCCATAAATATTTCTCTTAAATGTCTTTTCTTATATACTTATACTACCATGCACTATTTTTTTTATTTTTTTTTATTTTTATAATTCCATTAGCATATATTGAGGACATTGAAGAAGATGATTTGCATTCATGTTTAAATTACTGAATGTTGACATTAATGCAAACTCCTTAGTTCCAACATAATTGGTATCATACTATCTGATATAGAATGTATATATATATCTAACTAAATTGGGATAGTTGGTGGGTATGCTTTGAGTTTTCCTGAGTAGCAGGATCAACAATTGGTTGGAGGTTGCAATCAATA
>RQIL01013998.1:0-11016 GCA_003951145.1 Jimgerdemannia lactiflua | reverse complement strand
TTTCTCTATAGGCCACAGCCCCATTTATTAACTATCTGTGACATCAATGGTGTCCTCATACCACACTGGTAGCTTCCTCCCATCCCTACCCTATCTCACTGTCTTACTCAATCACCCTTCTATCCCTACTCTTATAAACACAACCTCCCCATCCATAACTCATACCCTTCTCTCACTCTTATCACAAATGGTCTCTACCAATTTCTGACAGCAACCCCTCTGTGGGCCCCACCCTTTCTGCCACTCTGACAGCAAGTCCACTAGCAATCTCTCCCACCTCACTACCTTTTCCTCCCTTGACATCAGTCTGCCCTTCTCAAATACTGTCTGTCAGTGACCTTTAAGCCCCACCCATATTGCCAAAGCCCACCCCAACATGAACCACTTATCACCAATCCCTCCCAATATTCACCTCTTTAATAATTCCTAGCAATCAGTATCACAACTCCTGTAGAACCCACCCAATCTACCTCCCACTGCCTTCTAGAAGCTGTTCAGCACCTCACACTCTCCCAGACAATATTCTGGAGTCTGCACCACCCCCCCCTCCTGCCCTCCTCCTAGGCACTCCTCATACTTAAAGGCCTCTCCTGGAACCAGATAACCTGACCTGAAGTTCAACATCACATTCCACCTTAGCACTCTCCACCATACCACCCAAAATTTGGAGGGCAACCACTTCTTTGTCTCCATCTCTCAGGTCCACAGCCCTCTCCAGTCCCACTCCTCTCCAATCTCTACTTGCAGCCATCTATCTGGCCAAAGGTCCTGCCCTAATCCACCCTGACTTTCCACTCTATCTCCCAGGTCAAAGTCTACTGCTGGCACCTCTCCCAGTAGCAGCTTATACCACTGCCACATCTCTACACCCTGCTGCTCTGCTTCAATATAACCCTCCCATCTAATGCTGATCCTGTGTGCCCCCTTAGCCACCCCCTACCAGAACTCCCTATACCAGAGTCTCCTACTTCCTATCCTCTCCACCAATGTCAATAGGTCCCCAGAAGACCCTCAGGGAGCATACCTCACCTCCCTCACCTTCTGCATCAGAGAGACCCATCTATCTTCTTTCAGTATCACCACCCTCTTCAACCACTAGGCATGAAGGCAGTGTAGTTATTTTGGGAAATCCACTAACCCCAGGCCCCCCCTCTCCACTGGTGTCACCAAGACTTCCCACCAAATCTGACTTCTGCAACCCACCCAAATTCACTCCCTTGCTAGCTTTAGTAGCCTCTTGACCACCTATGCCAGAAAGTCAAAGTGGTACACCAGATACCACAGCTTCGGTATTTAGTAAATGTTCAAAATAGTCATCCTATCAGCCAGAGAGATATGCTGTCCTCCCCAGCTCCTCAGCACATCTCTCCATACTCTCACCTTGGCCTCTCACCAGGCCTTAGGCAGGACTAGGGATCCCAGATGGCTGGCCATATGGCCAATGGCTGGCCAGGGTGGCTCAGCCTTAAATTTATAGATTGGCTAGTTGGCCAAGTGGCCAGACCTTATTTAGCTGTTTTGATTTCCAAATTATCCAAATTAAATAAATGCCACTTAACTAGTTGGCTGTAAATTTAAGACTGAGCCACTTGACTAGTTAGCTGTAAATTTAAGGCCAAGCCACCCTGGCCAGCCATTGGCCATATGGCCAGCCATCTGGGATCCCTAGGCAGGACTGATCTATACACTGAGAGGAAAATCCCCAAGTACTGCACTGCTTCCCCAGGGGGATCAATTGTACCAATAATGTCTCCTCCAATCAATCCATTCTCTAGAACTATTGTTTCATACTTGTGCCAGTTCAGTTTCTGTCCAGAACACTGTTCATACTACCCTACAGCCTACTTAAGCTCCTCTATATCCTCTGTAGTCCCCAGGCCCACTACCATATCATCTGCAAAGGCCCCCACTTTCCAATTCACACCCAGCACAGTCAGGTCTTTGATTCTCTACCTAATTCTATCCAACAGTAGCTCCAAGGACAGTGCATAAAGAATAGGTAACAGGGGATCCCCCTATAGCACCCCATGCCCAAGGGGGAAGGCAACCACTCTGTGACCATTCACTATAATTGCCACCTGACTCCTCTTCAAAAGGTGAATAATGGTATTCTCCAGTCCCTCAGGTATCTCAATCCACTCCAATACCTTCTCCAGCCAGACTCACTGCACTCTGTCATAAGCTTTCTCCTGGTCTAAGAACACCAGCCAGCCATTTACTCCAGCAGCTCTAGTCTCTTCTATAACTCTATGCACCCAGGCTGTGCCATCTCTGATCAACCACCTTCTAACAAATCCTCACTGCTCCTCTCCCAGAACCTACTGTGCCACCACTTGTAGCTTTGCCACCAGCACCTTTGTGACCAACTTTCTGTCTATGTCCAGAAGCATAATTAGTCACCAATTCTTCCAGTCCTCCCTCTATCCCTTATGAGTACCACCAATCCCAACTTCTGACCACCTAGTCAGGATCTGGACTTGACCACCTCATCATACATATCCCTCATCTCACAAAGCACCCCCTCCATCTTTACCATTTTCTTCCAGAAGTCTCAAGGCAGTCTATTCTCTCCAGGGGCCATCTCTGACTTCATAGCCACCAGGATATGCAAGATCTCCTCCTTCCTCACCAGTCTTGTCAGTTTCTCTAGCCCTTCTACCTCTAGGGGGCACCAGTCCTTCAAACACTCTGCAATGGCCTCCCTATCTGCACCTCCCTCTTCCTTACTCCAAAACTCCCCCCACTGATCCCTAAGCTCTCTAAGGATCCCCTGAACTCTAGTCACTAGGCATCCATCTCCTCCAATGATCCCCTCCCACTGCTGCTTTACTCTCCTCACCCTCAGCAGCCTAGAAAGGTACTTAGTAGGTCTCTCCTTTCTCCAGCCCCTACCACCTAAGCTATGCTGCCATCTCCTGCACATGATTCTCCTCCTCCAACCTCCAGACTCCCTTCAATTCCTCAATCTCCATCCTTACTCAAGCCAACTACCATTCCTCTTCTCCCTCCCCCTCTCATCCTTTCAAAGCTGACTACTGCAAAAGTAGCCATTCAAACTAATGGGATGCCCACAGCCTCTTCTTTCACTAAAGTCTCTCTTTCTGCCTCCCTGCTTCACCACAATACATTTCTGCTGCTTCCTTCAGCTTTATCCACCTAACCCCCACTGGGGCCCCCTCCTTCCTCCATCTAGCAATACTAGCCACCACCTCTCCCTCCCACCTTCCCCATAGATCCCCATTTGCCAGCAGAGCACAATTGAGCCACCAATGTCCAGGCCCCTCTCTGCTACCCCCAAAGTTCCCCTGCCCTAGCACTCCCCAATAGTCTGACCAGGAGCACCAGACTACTCCAAGTTCCTGCCAAATATCTTCTTCCCAGCAGTCAACTGAGAGTAACCAATCAATCCTCATTTCCAGTCCATCAACTCAATGTGTGAACACCTTATCTACTTCTCACTTGGTTCTCCCCACATCTCCCAGAGCACTCAGCCTCTCAATGTCCTCCCATCTGCCCAGCTCATCACTGCAGCCAACAACCCCCACTCCTCCATCAGACCAATCCAGCATGACATCCCACACTATATTGAAATCTTCACCCAGAATATCCACCCCAGCTTCCAATAGTGATCTATTCTCAAACAGCCCTTCCAACCAGCCCACTCTCTCACCCTGGACTACCAGACAGTAACATGATCCAACTACTATTGGGCCCCACCCCAGCCTACTCCACATTCTCCATATGAGTCATTCACTATATCCTCTAATGTCCACCAGCTCTCCTTTATCCTTATGGATCAAGATCCCAATACTTCCATGCCATTCTGCCACCCCACCCCATTCCTTAGTCCAATTCAGCCTATCCACTTCCTTCTTGCATCTCACATTCTATAAAAGAAATATATCAGCCTCTAATCTCCTTAGCCATTAAAATATGTTCTGACATCACCCCATACCCTGCAACCCATTGACATTCAGAGATAAAATATTAGTTGTACTATTCATAAGAAATACTATTTATTGATAGCATAACTTCCCAGCCTATTCAAATTTCTAGCTTGATGTCCATTCTAGATATATCCAAGAGATGCTCAGCCTCCACCTCCACCTCCTCAATCTTCTGTTGTTCCATTGCAGCCACAACCTCCCAAGCAGCTTTATTATCTTTCTTCTCTGCTTCTTCCCTGTAATCCTTGCAGACAAACTGCCACAGCTCAGTCTCATCCTTTGCCACCCAACAGTCTTTCACTACCTGCCCTGCTATCTCTCACAACTTGGCTTCCCTCCTTGCATCTACCTCATACCCCTCCTCCTCCAGTATGATTGCCAGCACCTCTGACAACAGCTTGTCCAATACTCCCTCTCTAGCCAGGATGCACTGCCACTCTGCCTCCTCCAGGATATGAAAGTCCACCCCTGCAAGATTATCTGCCATCAGGTTATTAAATATAGTCAAAAATCACCCCACCCCCCTGATATAACCAATGCCTGGGGTCATGGGACTCCTGCTCTCTCCAGGCCCACTAGTACTCACAGCACCCCCACCTTCACTTCATCAGATTTCTCCCCCACCATCCCAACTACCACCCCTCTAAGCTCGACATCCAGAACACCAAACCTCACACTCTGAGTCTCCTTCATCACAACATCCTCCCTCTCAGTCTCTGGCACCAAGCTGCTATCCAAGGCTCCTCCTTTTCCAGCCCAGTCTCTGTCCTCCTCATCCAAATCCATAAAGAACCCAGGTTCATCCTCCCCAACAATCTTTTTATACTGGGGGGCATACTGCAAAGTCTCAAGGCCCCCTGTGAAACCCAGTGGAGGGACCATTCCCACACCTGTCTTCTCCTTGAAGCTTGCTAGTAGATCCTTCTGCATGCACCTCTCCTGCTCCCTCTCCCATGTCTTCTTATCCACTCATACCTTTCTACCATCAATCTTCTCCACCACCATCACATCCTCAAAGGCCTCCCAAGTCTTTGCTCTCTGCTCTATGGCCCCTACCTCATCTTTACCAGACTGCTCTCCAGCTACCCCAATTACCACCCCCCCAAGCTCAATGTCTGGAACTCCAAACCTCATACTCTGGGTCACCTACATCACTACATCCTTCCATTGCCAAGCTGCTATCTACAGCCTCCTCTTTCTCAGCCTGGTCTCTCTCCTTCTTATCCAGATCAATGAAGAACTCAGGCTCATCCTCTCTAATGATCTTTTTGAGCTGAAGGGTATGCTGCAAATTCTCCAGGTCACCTATAAATCCTGGTGGTGGTACCAACCCCACACTCAGCTTCTCCTTGAAGCTCTTCAGTAAATTCTTCTGTATGTGCCTCCCCTGCTCCCTCTTCTATGCCTTTTTATTGATCCACACCTTCTTGTTATTTATCTTCTCCACTACCATCACATCCTCAAAGGCCTCCCAAGCCTTTATCCTCTGCTTCATGGCCCCTTCCAACTCCCACAGTACCATCAACAAATTCTCTTCCTCCTCCTCAGTCCTCTTTACCCTCAACACCTTGCACTCAACTGGGTCCCACTTTAATGCCTTTGGAAAATCACTCACCTTTCCAGTCACCTCTCTCCCAGCCACTCACAGTCTCACCTCCATATCTCTTATTGTGAAGGTTATCCCCTCCCACATCTGAAAACCAATATCAACTACATCACTATACTCTCTCATTACTGCTCCAATTTACTCTCTTGTCTCCTCCACCAACACTATAGAGATCCCCTTGACCATCAGGTACACTACCCTGGGGTCTTAGCACAGATATCTTAACATCAGTACCACAACTTCACCCATCATGACTCTCTTCAACAGAGTATCCACCAGGTGCTTCTTCTCTATAAATCCAACTTCCACTTCCTTCAGCCTCTTTAGGAACTTTACCAATGATACATCTGCCAGCTGCTTACCCAGCAGCCCCAAGACAATCTTCACCATCACTACCAGGCCCCAGAAGCTCACTGTGATTATGAATTCAGAGATTGACTTCTTGAGTAATAGGACTACTACCAGGCCCATCATGCTATCTGATAGATTACTCCCATGCACCAGTTCTGATCTCCCCTGACTCCTCTTGCCACTATTAGCACTCATATCTGGATTTTTTTCAGATTGGCTATCACACCACCATCAGCAGTCCCAGCCCCTATATCTGTCATACTCTCTTCAGCTCCCTCCTTCTCTCCCCCAGGCAGTGCCCCTCCAGTACTCTCAGTCTTCTTCATCCCCACTATCTTCTATCCCTCAGTACTCTCTCCTTCTCCACCATTCTTCACTGCTGCTGCAAAGCTCACCACTTCACTTTCTCCTGCCTTCTTTCTTGACCTCTGTCCCCCTCTAGAGCCTTCTCTCTTTGATGGTCTGAAGAACCCCCATTCCTATACTAATCCCTCTCTTGCTATACTGCCAGTTGAATGCTAGACTACCTTTCACACCAGTATACCTACCAGAACCTTACTTAGTTGTCATGCCTTAAGAGATTTCTCTAATAAACAATGAAAAAGTATATCAAAAGATGTGTGGAAATTGGTATAATGTGAAAGTTACTAGAGAGAGATGCAGATGTATAGGATTCTTTGCCAAAGTAATAGTAGATTGGTTATTCTGTCATATAGTCATAGATTCTTGAGAGAATCTCAAATCTTTTAGCAATTTGTGAAGCCAAATAGCTTTTTTTATTGCCATAGACAATACTTGATACTTTACTTATATAGATGATATTACCACTGAAGATTGCTTACATGTTTGCCATAAAATAGCTCTACTGTCTCTATCATAGACCTTCTGTCATCCAAATTGTCAGCCCAATTGGCATCACATGTGCCAGATAGGTTTATAGTACTCCTGCATACTCCTTCATCACCCAAATTAAGCATATAGCTCTTTGTACCTTATATGTACCTGAATATGTACATAATTGCCATCCAATGCAAATTATTATAGTATGATAAGTATTGCACCACTTTGTTAACTGTATATGATATATCAGATCTTGTTCTGAGCATAAGTTATATGAGGGATCCCACTGCTTATTAATAGGGGATATTATCATATTCATTGGATATATCAGACTTCTATAGTCTTATAGATATCTCCATAGGTATTCCAACTAGCTTACATTTGCCTATGTTAATTACTTGCATATTGTCTGAATATATGCTCCTTGACTTATATATATAGTGCACATATTCTGGTCACATATGATGAATATCTCTAAAAAGAAAGATACATTGCCCATATCTGTCATCTTGAACTTCTTGCATAATGCTGCCTTTACTCTATTGATTTTATTTGTTGTTCTGACTTGAATGATATCATTATTCCAAATTCCCAGATATATCATTCCTGAGGATATGATATGTATATATATATAGGTCTGCTTCACATTATTTTAATCCATTGTCTTCTATGAGATATTCATCAATCTTTTAGTTCCATAGTCTTGCCACTTGCTTTATGCTATAAAGACCTTTACATAGTCTGCATATTAACTCTTTATCATTATTGTAGAGTTCATATCTTTGTAGTTGATAGATGTAGAGTTCAGTATCCACATCTTCATTTAGAAAGGCTGTCTTAACATCCATTTGATGGATTTCATAATTATACTTAGCTCCAATTACAAGAAGTACTCTAAGTGAGATAAGCTTGAATACCAGGGAAAAAGTCTTATCATAGTCAACTCCAAAGTTTTGTGAGTATCTCTTTGCTACAAATTGGGCCTTGTACCATTTTATGCCACCATTACTATCATACTTGATTTTACATACTCATCAGGATTCTATAGCTTGTCAATTTACTAGAAGAGAGACTAAGTCCCATAAATCATTTTCAATGAGTGAGCTATATTCTTTATCTATAGCCTTTTTCTACTTCTTTTTATCATCCAATCGAATGGCTTCATCATAGTTTGCCAGCTCACTAGTCATTGCTATATAAGTGTATTTGCAAATGTAGTTTATATGATATTGTTTACAGTATTATGACTTAGGTGGGTTTCAGTAATTCTCTAAATCCACTTGAACTTCATTATTCATTCCAGACTTGTACTTTTTCTTACCTTTTGGAGAGATATCTTCTTCCTCTTCATTATCTGTAATCTTCATAATATTTGATTTAGGGAGTTTTATAGATAATTGTCCTATCAATCTCATAGGTATAGATTGCATCACTGGAGTCCCAACCATTGGTATAATTACACTTACCATTGGTGTAGTTTCATTTGCCATTGGTGGATGGAATATAGGCATAAGAATTTCTATAAGAATTTCCTATTTCTTTGCTCTCTCTTTGAATTGAATATTGTGAGAGATGACTATACTGTACTTTTGCAACTTCCACAGTCTATATGCTGCTCCATCATATCTAAGAAATATATGCTTATCCACCTTAGGCTCAAATTTGCCTCTATTACCACCTTTATCTAAGATTTAAACCTAGCTTCCAAATATCTGTAAGTGTGAGATGTTGGGCTTAGATCTACTACATAATTCTTCAGGGGTAGGATTGTTATCTTTGGATTGCTCACAACTGCATTCTTTTCTTAGAGCTTGAGAGATATATCAGTTATGTATATATGTTGTCATATTTAATACTTCTGCCCAAAAGGACTATAGCAGACTGGCTGCATTTGTCATCATTCAAGCCATCTCAAAAATCATTCAGTTAAACTGTTCCACTATGTTGTTTTGTTGTTGGGTATAGAGAGCTGTTCTATTATTCCATATTTCATACTCTTTCAAGAAATGTTCAGAAGACTTATTCATATATTCTGTCTTATTGTCAGAATATAGTATTCATATTCGAGATTTCATTTCATTCTCCATGCTTACCTTGATTTCCTTGAACTTCTTGAATACCTCACTCTTTGCTGATAAGAAGTATATGTAGGCTTTATAAGTGTAATCATTGATGAAGGTAATGAAGTACCTTATCCTAAATTGTAATAATATATTCATAGGACTACAGATATTCATGTATATGAGATTGAGTATGCTGTTTACTCATTTTATTCATTTCAGAAAGAATCTCTGGGAAGTTTTATTTACTGCACAATCATTACAAAAAAAAATTGAAGATATACAGCTTAGTAATCCTCTCATCAAACAATTCCTTACAATCCACTCCAAGCTTGTCTGGTTAATGTGTCCTAAGCATTTATGCTATATATGCCAGATATCAGTCACCATTACAGAATGTGCAGATGTGCCATTTGGCACACTGTCAATTATATATAGATTCCCTCTCTTTGATGTATGTGTTAGTTTCTTATTATTCTTTAGATTAATTACTATTATATTATTTAGGCATATGTTTATTTCTTTATCCTCTTGAGCCATTATTTGATCTATCAAGAAGAGATTTTTGCCAATATCTAGAGCATATAGTATATCTATGAAAGTGCCTAAGGGTTCATCAACTTTTCCATATAAATGTATATTGATATTACCTTTGTCCTGAGCATAGATCACATTATTATCACCTAGTTTAATAGGTATAAGATGGTGGAATTTCTCATATATAGAGATTTACTCATGATATGCCATTATATGTTGCATTGTACCAGAATCCATAAGTCAGATCTTCTCATTGCATAAATTGATACTACTTACATATAGCTTATATTGGTGCTTGCACCTATATTATTTTTTATCAATGCAAAAGTATTTTCTGCTTCTTCTATATTTGCATATGGGTAGGTTACAGCCTCCATGAAGAACATACCCTGGCTATCTCTGCCTTGGTTATTGTTTGTATTTACAATGTTTGCCTATAACTTTGATCATCTGTTTCCTTTTCCTTGAGGTTGCAATCTTGCACATAATGTCCAGGCTTATTACAGTAGAGCATTTACTACTGAATTTGGTACATTAACTATTGTGTTGCTGATTTTGCCCTCATTCTTTACATTGCTTGCCTTTTTCTTGACCATATGCTCCATAGAATGCTTTCTTGTCATAGTCTTCATTGGTGCTATTGTTTTGCCTCAATTCATCATTTAATAAGCTTATGATAATATATTTATAGTCCAAAAGCTTGTTGGCCTCAGGAAGGCCTTGTATAAGAGCCAGGACCTTGTTTTCTTTACTGATGAGGTCTGCTGGCATAGAAAGGGAATTTATATAATTCATCAGATCATTGATATATTTGGCATATTCCTGGATGCTCTTCTTGGGGTTCTTCTAAAGAGTGAATAGTTGCCTCTATAGTTGAATCTATTTGACATGGATGCTTGTTGGTAATGATTATGTAGGGTCTCTCAGACTTTATTAACTATCATAGCATTCATAATGAGTTTCATTTGCTCATTTGATAGAGTAAAAGTAATCTCCCTTGTACTCTGTGATCCTTTGTAGCATTGTTTCTCGTTATTTGCACCTATGGCTTCCAGTAGTCCCAGACTACATTCCTTCAATAGATTCTCCATATAGTATATCTATATACCATAATCCTTATCATTGAAGACAGGAATTATCCTTTTTGTAATCATAGCTACCACCACTAATGTAACTATTGGAGGGACCATACCTACATCAGTACCCATTCCACTTGTATTACTTGGCAGGCTTATGCTTAGTACCATACTTGGACTTCCAGGGTTTTATATCTTTGTATGTAGTATAGTATATATTGAAGAGGTATATTATTATTATCTGCTTTCACTAGTGGGGCTCATAACCTTTGTTGTATACTTGGGAGAAAAAGGAAGAAAGAGGTTTATTGATTATTCAAGTTATATACCTTAACATGCCTGATTGATGATATAACTCTACTGTACCACAATTTATATCAAGTTATACTTAGAATAGGATTTCAATACTAAGATTCCCTGAACTTCTGACACCAAAGCACTATACTGCTTGAATATTCCTTTCTATTGCTACTGCACCCTCTTTGCCAACAGTAGCCTAGAAAGATACTTGGTTAGCCTCTCATCTCCCTCCACTCCCACCACTATAGTCTTGCTACCCTACTCTTAATATGGACTTCTTCTTTTTTTTTTTTTTTTTT
>RQIL01013987.1:0-11016 GCA_003951145.1 Jimgerdemannia lactiflua | reverse complement strand
AAAAAAAAAAAAAAAAAAACAAGGTTTGAGTGAGGTATGAGAAATAAATGAAAGAATAAGTGAGTAGTTTGGAAATAAGTTAAGATATGTCCTTTTACACCACTGCTTGCTGAAAATTCAATGAGTACATTGATGTCAAAGTTGGCATTGAAAAGTCAAGAAGAATAGTAAAATAAAAAAACAACAAATACATACCTTGGGAAGTTACTGATCGTGACAGAGGGCAATTCATGAATAAGGTAAGAGAAACATATGAAAGAGTAAAACATTAGTTTAGGAATAAGTCAAGATATTTGTGATGAAGTCATAGCTAGTATTTAACAAACAAAGAATTGAAATATTAAAAGCAGTCTCCCAGACATACCATCCAGCAGCCAAACATAAATAGGATTTCTTCTTTCAATATAGTATTGATGAATAATTTCCCCAAAACTTTTAAAATCATCAAGCAATTGCCATAGAGGCTCCATGTCAATGTAGGAATATTTTCTAACAGTTCTTTCTTCTGGATCTCTGTTATCAAATCATTGACATCTCTTCTCAAAAATTATTTAATCTTTGCCAGCTTATGCTTTTCCACTTGGTATCAGACATCCCTATATGTGTAATAGAATATTATAATGGCAAGTATAATAACTTTCAATGGACAGGAACAGGGAATAATATATAGTAATTTACATTATGTTCACTGAAAGTAGAGATAATGAGGAATTTATTTGATATATATAGATGTATTACTTTGAGAGAGTTACAATATTAAAAAATGAGCAAAGGTTAAAATAAACCAGAGAAGTTAGAATATAAATGAAAGTACTTATGATTGATTTTACTTTAATATAGTTCTTGATAGTAAATATGTGGATGACCAAAGTTCTGAAATATAGGCAGGCAGAATAAGTGAAATGAGTCACTGTGCAAGGCAAAAGAGGGGCAAAAGTTCAGCATATATATGAATGAGTTACTGCCAAAAGCCAAAGAGCAGCTAAATGTTCACTAATGATTAAAAAAAAGTAGAGGTGAGCATATGAAGTAGCTTTACTATATATAAATATGGGCAGACTAATATATACTCACTCAAATCATGAGCTCACTTGTAATATTGCAAATCTGATCAGAAATTCTAACAGACCCCTCCTTTATATTGAGTATAATTATTGATATAAAGAAGAAAAAAAATTCCCTGTCTTAAAGAAATCTATATTGTGACAAACTACAAAACATAACTATCTTATAACTCAGTCAGATGATATGAACAAAATGACATGAATACTTAGCATAGTAATCAGTACAGCAATCATTGCCATGGAAAAACTGTATAAATAACTCAGATAGCTAAAGTAGGAAGCATCCCTTATAGTGACCATAACCCCTTACAGTGACCTTAATCTCTTATAGTGACTGTAACCCCTTATAGTAACTGTAACCCCATAAATAGTATTCTAAAGTTAGCCAGATAGCAACCAGATAGCAACTACAATATATAAAATACTGCAGAGACAAGAGTGAATAAACCTCAGTCCAAAATTGAAATCAAAAGCAGAAGACAAGTCTGCCTGCCAAATACACTTAGGTGAAATATCTGCCAAAAGCCCCTTGGTTCTAAAGGAATTGGATTGCAATACTTAGGAGATATGCCTGCTGATGAGTCACTATTAAAAGGAGATTGTGAGCATTGGTTCTTCATTTCCACTCCAGTCCACTTTCCAATACAAAGTCTGTGTTTGCTGCTAAGTTCAAGTGAAGAACTTTGCCACCTTTGATTTACTTATCAGATAGGCCTAAAGAAGTCCACCATTTTCAAGAAGTCTGTCCTTTTTGGTTCACTTACCAGAATAAGACTTAAAATCCACATCATTCAAGTTTGCTGCTTAAGAAATAAGAGCTACCTGTTTCAAGAAAAATTCTGCCTTTCAAGAGAAGTCTGCCAATCCACTCCATTCTGCTGATTCTAATTGTTCAAATCTGTTATTTAAAAGAAGTCCACTAAATTTTCATCTGCTGATCTGCCATGTACCACTGATCTGATCTGCTATACTTTGCAGAATCTGCCTTATTCAGTTCACCTCATTCCAATCACCTTGACCACATTGCTCACTTAGTTACATCATTTATAGAGACTATATCTGAGAAAACTGCCACTTTAATCCATTTGTCAGAAAAGGAATCTGATCACCAATTTCCATAGAGCCTGCTCTTTTAAGGAAATCTGTCAAATTAGCCACATAAGAACTTGCACACATAAGGAAATCCAACCATCCAGATCATGCAAAATTATCCACCATTACACAGAGATCATCTGCTGCTCTAGAAGGAAACCCATTCATATGTGCAACCCAAGAATACTGCTAAATTAGGAAATTACTTACAGAAAGTCTCCAGCTGTTGAATATTATACCACTAAACACCAATACAAGAGGAATCTATATATATTATCTGAACATTTTATTGCTTTTCAACAAAGTAACTGAGAGCTCAAGCCAATCTACACAGCCACCCAACCTTGTAATTTGCCTCTATTGAGCCAGGCACATTTCATCTGGGGGCTCAACTGAGAATATTCTCAAAAGAATTAATGTGACTTTTCAGCTCACAGAACCCAACCTTCAACCTGGAGACCAGCACTACTGCAATCTTTGACACAGCACTAATTTCAGCTACTACAGGAGAAGAAATCTCAGCTCTACAAAGTGTTTGGACAGGATGAGACATAATCAACTCTAGAATCAGATACTACTCAGCATCAGAAGAATCTGACATTGCAGGAGCCAGCACTATATGAAATCCTCCACCACTAGAAATACCAACCAGAGATTTTGATGAGCTTACATCAGATGAAGTAGACAATACCAACCAAGACTTTGACAATCTTGTCCAAGACTTTGACAATCTTGTCCAAGACCTCAATAATTATCTTGAAAGATTCCCTCCAAGAGTCTTCTCTGATTTACCCAGACCAGTAACCCCAATCCTAAGAATTCAACCCATAAGACTCCCCAGAATAGTACTGAGAAGAGCACCATCTCTCAGATCCTCTGCACCTTCAAGCTCATACTCATCAACAGCCAACAACTCAGAATCAGAATCAGAAATCGAAATAGAATCAGAGGACAGTGACAATGAAATGGATACAACAATACTCAAATTTACAGGATACCCAGAGGAGGATCCAAGAGAATTCATAGATGCAATTGAAGGAATAGCAGTCTTGAGAGATTTGTCAACTGAAAGATAAATCAATGTCTTCAAGGCACAACTGAGAGAACCAGCCAAAGGCATCTTCACCAGAACTGTAAATGATATCAACACAAACCTAGGAGATGTCATGGATAATTCATGATCCAAAAAAGAACAATATGAGGCCATGCAATAGTGGATCATTGAAAAGTATGCAGGAAACGAAACCTGCCACAAGGCACAAGAATCCATCATGGGAATGAAGATGAACCTTGGAGAATCCCCAATGGAATTTTTCACCAGAATCCAGAAGAGAATGTATGCTGCTGGATTCAATGCTGCCAATCAAGACTTCATTGATCCAATGATCTTCATGAATGGAATCCCACCCAACATTGCTCAATATTTCTGAACCTTGGGCATCAGGAAGCCTGAAGAGCAAGTAGATGCAGCCCAAGGATACTTTGATGTCAAGCAAGGAACCATCTGGACTGACAATTGGAAAGAAGACAAGGAGGACCTCTTAGTAAAGGCCCTGCAAGGAATCATTCAAGGAGAATCAAGAGGAGAAAAGCCCATCAAAGAATTGAAGAAGGACAAGAATGAGATTCAAGACCTCAATTCGAAAGTAGACAGACTGGTTGGGCAGATTGAAAGGCTCACCACATTCGAAAATCGGAATTACCAGTCAAGCTATCCATACAAAAATCGGAATTACCAGTCAAGCTATCCACACAAAAATTGGAATTACCAGCCAAGCTATCCACATGTAAATTGGGATTACCAGAGGAATTATCCATCCACTGATAGTCGAAACTATCCTCCAAGGGACAGAGCAGAAATCCAATGCTACAAGTGTGGACAATAAGGACATTATGCCACTGAATGCAATAATTAAGGCAGCTTAAGGAATTCTGAACCACCAAACTGAAAGGATGGCCACAACAAAAGGACAGAAGCTCACCAAGTCAAAGACATGAGCAGAGTGACAGTAAGGAATACAGTGACCTAGACTTGTACCCAACTAAGGCTGAATATGGAGAAATAGTCTACCAAGCAGAATAGAGGAAGAGAGCAGTAGGCCACTCCTGAGCAGTAGGAAAGCCTCCCAAAAGAGCCACCAAAAGAACCACTCAAGATGAAGATGAAGAAGAATAGATTGATACACCTCTCTGTTCTCCTTCACTCTTTATCTCTGAAGCCACTACTAATGGAGAAGACCCTCTATCAGAATCTGCTGATGAAGAGATGGGAGAACCAGAATTGAAAACCAAGACTCCAAAGTCTAAGAATAAATACATTCCAAAGACCATGCTCCAAGACATCTACAATGGAGCCTGGAAGAAGATCCAAGAAGCTAAGATAGAAGTACCAATCTTGCAGTTCCTATAACTAACACCTGCTGGAGTAAGGAACAAGTTGCTGTGAACCACCAGATCCTAAACAGGAAGAATTCCCATCCCTCAAGAAGCCCAGCAACCCCAGCAGTGCAAGTTGCAGAAAGATATAATAGCACCTATCTGTTTGGAGAAATCAGAGGCCAGAAGGTGAAAATCCTCATTGACACAGAAGCAGCAATATGTGTCATTGCTAAGAAATTCTTGGACAGTATGCAAAGGTCCATTGATGGACCCTAAGTCAAGGTCACTAGCTTTGAGCCATCAAAGAAAAAGAAAAAGGTGACCATTCAAGAAGAATATGCCAGTAGTGAAGAATCCACCACAGAGGAGGAAGAAGAAGAGGACTCTGAAAATGACAATGTCCTCAGACTGAGGCCCCAAATCAACATGGTAGAAGACAGACCAGAAGATAATGTGTGGGTACAAGATACTATCTCTATCACAATCAGACCCATTGCTGGAGAAGCCAGAAGATGAACCAAATGCCTCCAAAAAAAAGAAATGTGATGAACATTTATCCAGATATGTGGGAATTTGAAAAAGCCCTGGCACTACTTGCCCTGAATGCAGGAGAAAAAAAGAAGAAATGTCTTCACAACACTCAACTGAAAAGCCACACACAAGTCTTGCTCAATCCTGAAATTGAAGCAGCTGAAGTACAAGCAATTGGGACCAACCACCAGAGGAAGAAGATGATGGCAATTCCGAAAATGAATAGCTCCCTGCAATTATTTCATTGGATGATTCAAATTGGGTACCACAAGAAGAAGAAGCTGATAACACCCCCTGGAGTGAAGAAGAAGCTAGACCCAGCTTACAGCCAGTCATCCTAAGGCCAGAAACCCACCAAGAGAGAGCCTTCTGAATGGGCAGATGCCCCCATCAAGTCGTTTTCCACTCACTAAGAGACTACTGCTATCAATGCCATATGTATATTGAACTAGCAAGCCAGACAGCCCTCTGAACCAAAATCCCTGAAAATCATTACAGAAGGAACCTCATTCCAAGAATCCACCACCACACTTGCAAAGTGAAAAAATGGAGTAGGATTTTACACTCAGACAGAAGTGAAACCCCTCTCTACCCTCCCACCAAAGTATGATGTGAATGGATGCAGATTCCTGAAGCTGGGAGAAATCAAAGAAAGAAAGAAGCACTTCCAAGCTATGGGATATTGTCATTATGGAAAGCATCTCAGATCCTGGCCTTATCAACATAAAAAGATCCATCTCAGCAAGAATGTAATCATACACACACTCAAGAGAGAAGATGATCAAGCTCAAATTTAAAGAGAGAAAAAGAAGAGATCCATGAGAAAGGTTCTCAAGATATATGACCTAGGAGAAGACATCTTGGCTCTCATTTGTCATGCAATCTGCCAAGAATGGATAGATGATGCCATCAATTTCATAGAAGCCCTGGACCCCACTGGAAAAAGAAAAATCAATTATCTTTGAGATTCCTCTACTGGAGCAAGATGGCCATACCTAGACATCAGAGGTTGGAGATCCAAAACCACAGAAGCCTCAGCCCATTGACAGCCTACACTTGGCAAGAATATTGCTCAGTTCACTCTGCTTCACCCCAATGCAATTCCACTCAAGAAGGCACACCAAGAAGATATTGGCTATAATTTCAGCAGTCTTTATGACACCACTATGGGCCCTGAAAATACAAAGCTCATCAGAACCAATATTGCCATGCAACCACTAAAAGGAACTTATATCCAGTTGATCTCAAGGTCTGGGCTAGCCCTTGAAGGACTTTCTACTGAAGGAGGAGCTATTGACTCAGGATATACAGATGACTCAAGATCATCTTAAGAAATGGAAGAGGTGAATGGATTCGAATCCACAAAGAAGACAAAATCACTCAAGCAGTCTTTCTGAAGCACAAGACTCCTCGGCTACAAGAAGTACCCAAGTTCAAGGAAGAAGACAAACCAAAGGATTTGGAAGCTCAGACAGAAAGGGAGTACATCTCCTTCAAGTCAACTAATTCAAAGCAAATGCTCATCAGCAAGTTTTCCACCAACCAGTAAAGCTTCACAAGAACCTCATTCTTGAGCCAGAAGAGCAGACCACTATCAAAATCTTTGCACCACCAGACCCCAGGAACCTCTTCTTTGAACACAATGAAGAAATCTGAAATCTGCACATAGAAGGGTACATATTCCCCACTTCTTCCACTACCATTCACATTATACATACTTTTACACATACTTTTTGAATGGTTTATTGGAAAAAGTAACTAGAAAAATAGCAGCAATTCAATCTCCTGGTTGGTATACTGGGTCAAGAACTGGTGTAGTATCCAAGTGGCAGCAAGGGAAGGAAGGGTATGGGCTGGGGATGGGGTCTTTTGGGAAGGCAACTGTTGGGAGTGGTGTGGATGGTGGTCAAAGAGCTGGAGGTAAGGAGAGAAGTGAGGGACTGGTGAGCTTCATGGCAGCTGTGATGAGTGGGGCTGGAGGGGGTGACAAGGATGGATGGTAGCAAGTTGGAGGGGCGAAAGGGAAGCTTGGTGGGAGTGAGAGTGCTAGGCCAGATGTCAGGGTGCAGAAGACTAGTGGAGGTGGGGCTAGCAGAGGTGGTGTGACTGCTGATAGTAGTAGGACTGGGGATCTGGAAAAAAAAGGAGATGTGACTGCTGATTAAACTAAGGAGGTGGCTAAGAGATCATTAGTGAAATATAATGATGATCTGGCTGATGGTGTGATGGAGCTGGTGGTGGCACCATTAATTAAGAATTCCATATCAGAATTTATAGTCACGCTGAGCTTCTGGGAGCTAGCAGTTATAGCTAGGGTAGTGCTGGCACTTCTGAGCAGGCAACTGAGTGAGGTGGCCTCAGTAAAGTTTTTGAAAGAGCTGGAAGGGGTGGAAGTTGAATTTGTTAAGGAGGAACATATATTGGTGGCAGTGGCCAAGAGGGTGCAAGTTGAAGAGGTCACTGTCCTGATAGTGAGGTGCCTGCATTGGGACCTGAGAGTGGTGCATCTGGTGGTCAAGAGAGTCCTGACAGTGTTGATGGAGGAGATGAAGAAAAGAATTAGAAGGATGATATAAGAGTATGGTGAGGTTGTGGATATTGGATTTTATATATGGGAAGGGACAATGTTCTACACTGAAGATGTGGAGATATGGCTGAGAGTAGCTGGGAAGGAGGCAAAAGGGAAAGGAGGTGATTGGCCCAGAGTGCTGAAGTGGGAGCCCTTTCATCACAAAAAAATTATTCTGTTCTAAGTGTATTTGTCAGATATCCACAAACTCTAGTTTATGTTTACAATAGTATTTCATAAACTCAAATATATTTTACAGACAGGAACATATATATATATATTTGAACATTTGCTACAGACACGAATATTTTCATTAATGACGGATATGAACTCTTTAATATAAACATGAACTGATATTCCATGGATGTAAACTCTTTAATGCAAGTATGGACTTATATTCATAGATATAAACAGCTTGCAAATAATAGGCAAACACAAGGTAGAATTTCTAAAAAAAACTATTTTATTTCTTTTTTTGTTTACAAATACTCTTGTGAACATTTCCCTCTACAGACACTTCCCTTTCACAAATACTTTCTTCTTTTGCAAACAGTTCCTCCTACTATGTATCCTTCTCTGTATTCTGCTTATCTCTCCCTTAGATCAGATCATTCTTGTTCAATGAAAGAGAAATATCAGGGATGTTGATTGTCTCATCGTCTTTATCTGAGTCAATATCTTTGCCCAGGTCACAAACTGTTTTTTCAATCTCAAGTGGATTGATATGGTTGTGAACCTTGTTGATCATCCCAAGCTATTTCATATATATTTTCTTATACTTTCTTTTATTGAAAGTTCTTGGTAAGGTGTCAGGCTAGATAATATAATCCAGCTGTAATTATATAAAGAGATAAGTATATACCAAATAAGTATATGCTGGTAAATATAAATCCATGAACTTGAAAATATACTCACAAACGTATAAATAATAGCAACTATATGATGGTTAATATGTTCATCTTTTTGAAACACATTCGCGAACTGAGGTTTCCATTTGAAGAACATAAAATAGAGTGGTTGCTTTATATAGTTGCTATAAAATGGCTTGCTGAGCTCACCCTTATCATCCTTCAGGTAAATGAAATTATTCCAGACTCGCAAATATTATACCACTTGCTGGCGAGCATGAGAAAGATCTTTTGGAGCTATAGATCTTGGCTGTTCTATGTCAGAGAAGATTTGATCGAACTTTTTGTCAAAGACTTTGTGAATGTGGGAATGGCAGACTGCAATCTGATAGTGTAGCTATTTTTTTAATAAAAATGAAAATAGTTGAGTTCATGAACTGCCAAATAGATATACAAACAGAATGTGAATGAAATACTCACTATAGTATAAATTGAACCATCGCTGTCTTTGACCTTTAAGCCCATATTCTCCAAAATTTTAATAATAATGTCTGTTTTTGGATTACCATTGCACTTTGGGAAAAAATCTTCAAGGAAAAGATAATGAAGAAGCATATCTACTGCGAACTTCTAGATCACTTCTTTAATCTTATATTTCTGGCAGAGATTACTGATGCCCATGGATTTGCTAAATTATGATAAGAAAATTCAATTTGCATTCACGAATAAGCTATAATACACAAACTATAATTTATGAACTCATTTCCAAAAACAACTTATCCATTTCTTTTTCTGCTTTACTTAACTATCTGTCCTGCATACCTGGCTGAACGAGCCTCTACATCGTCGTCCTGAAGCATCTTGTCATCCGGAAGCACCTCTTTGTCCTCTTCATCTGAAAGCACCTCATCACCTGAACTATATGAAAACATCTTGTCATCCTGAATCATAAGCTCAGGTCGTTCATTATCCCCGCCTTATTCGCCACTCTCATCTTGTTCACCAACTCTGCCTTCACCTTAATCTTACACAGTCTTTTGCCATTTGGCTGCTCTCTCATTGAAGTTGGAAGCCACAAACTTACTAGTATTGACCTTGTCTGGGTGCAATGTGGTCTGCTTGGTTTCATGCACCTTCATGGTCTGATGTGGCCTGTCTGTAGTCTGCTTGGTTTTGCACACCTTCATGGTCTAGTGCGGTCTATCTATGGTCTGCTGCTCCTTGGTTTCACAGAACTGAGGTGATTTGTTCATGGCTTGGTATGCATTGTTCATGGCTTGGTACTTGTTATTCATACTGGGGTGCATTTTGTTTGTCTTAGGATGTGATCTGTTGTCTTTAGACATAAAGAGATTGTGGTAAGGAGGAAGTTAGAAAAGACACAATTCTTTTAGGTAAAGACCTCTTTTTATACCTGCAATGTTCATAATGGACATACATATTATATATGCAGATGTTAAAAAGTCTAATAAGTGAATGTAAAGCTTGCTTACTTACATTTAGTTAATATAATGACATAATGAGTTTGGTTAATATGATAAAGTGCAAACATGATAAACAAGTACAAGTATACCAAATAAGTGCATTGAGGAAAGCCAATCAGATAAAGAATTTAAAGAATTCTATTTTAGGCCAGTGTGTTTCGTGTTCATAAACTTACTGTTAAAATTTATATTGTCCTTCAAATCCTTCCCTATTTCAAACCTAATACCAACATGAAGCTTTCTTACTCATATTGCAACCTAAAGTACAAATCTGCTTCAGGATTGACTTGATATATCTGCAAGATACACAATGTACTTACACAATATCAGAATGACAAGTTCATTCTTGAATTTCCAGTTTGTCAAGATTTTAGCAACTTTCATATTGCACTACTATTGTCTATGAATTCATCCACAGTTCATGAGTTAACCTTGAATTCCACACATATTTCAAGTTCGAGCAACCCATGTAAACAAACTTGGAAGATTTCAGATAATCATGCTAAGCATATATGTATAATTCAAGATAATATCAATAGTGATGGCCTATCTTTAATTCAAGAACAGAAAAGCCTATTATTCAGTAAAAATGACAATTCAATTCAAGAGGAAAGACAATTATTTAAGGAGAATGACAATTCAATTCAAGATCAGAGAAGCCCATCTACTATATTGGAGTTCAGTAAGGATCATATTATCTACAAACCAACTAGTGGTCAGATTATCAATAGCAAGAAAGCAATAGCGCATAGAATTGGTATTAGGTTGGAGGGTCAGGTGGCGGCAGAGCGGCAGGGGAGAGGAGAATGGCAGTGGCATAGCCTGATACTGGGTGGAGTGCCGGCGACAGACTTTGATCTAGGAGATGGCGTGGAGAGTCAGGGGGGTGCAGGGCAGGACATTTGGCCAGAGGGGTGGCAGCGAGTGGGTATTGGAGAGGAGTGGGACTGGAGCGGACTGTGGACCTGGGGCAAGGAGACGAAGAAGTGGTTACCACCCAAGTTCTGGGTGGTGTGGTGGAGGGTGCTAAGGCGGAATGTGATGTTGAA
>RQIL01013976.1:0-11022 GCA_003951145.1 Jimgerdemannia lactiflua | reverse complement strand
TCTATAAATCATAGCTCCTATTTATTAATTATCTATAATATAATCTATATCCTCATACTACACTGGTAGCCTCTACCTACACCTTTCCTACCCCACTCCAATACTCACCCACCTCTCTCTGCCTTTTCTATTGAATACTATCTCAGTTCCTTTAACTTGAATCCTCTCTTCACTCTTCTTATAAATAGTTTTCACTAACTTCTATCATTGCCCCCCACTAGGGCCCCAATCCCTCTGCTAACCAGACAAAATATCAACCATCAGCCATTTCTACCTTGCCACTTTCTCTCCCCTAGACATCATCCAGCTATTCTCAAATCTTCCCACCAGTAGCTCACTAGTCTAACTCAGATGGTAAGAATCCATCTCTGTATAAGTTACTCATCTCTCACTCATCCCAACATCCTTCATTTCAATAGATTCCATTGATCACCCATATGTATACTACCTTCTTCTCTCAGCCAACCTCCAATCTCGCTTCAATATTAGTTGAGAACTTTATATTTTTCTAGCCAATATTCGGAGATCTATATCTCTTCCTCTTTTTATTCTACTTCTATATACTTCTTATACTTAAAGATATTTCCAGCAACCAAATGACCAGTCCAGAAGTTCAATATAATATTCTACCTCAATAGTCTCTACCTAACTACTCAGAATTTGAAGTAGATCTACTTCTTTATCTCTATCTATTAGACTAATATATAGTTTCTTTTAGTCTCACTCTTTACCAATCTCTGTACACTGCCAACCCTCTGATCAGAGATTCTGCCCAGCCCCCTATTGACTATTCACTTCTATATACAGAGGTACCAATGGGCTACATCAAGTCAGAGTGAATGGGGATATTAAGAAGCAGCTCCTAGTCTTCTCCTTCCATAGACAGAAGCACAAGGTACCAATCTAGTCAAGAGGATCATCAAGGAAGACAAGCCAAGCTTTATAGACCAAATGGCAAGGACACGGTGATTCCTCTATACAATAGAAGATGAGAACAAAGCCAATTTCCTATAAGAGCTGGGAAGCAACTTCAATGCCCCTAGAGATCAAGATAGCAAACCAGAAGAACCTTTTGTTGGAGTCATTGATATTGAAGGTCTAGAAGCAAGTATTGATAGAGCCAACAATGAAAGAGCAGTACTCGAGTTTGCAGAACCATCCATACAACCATCACTCCAACTGGTAGAAAATCAAATCATGTGAGCCTTCTGCCTAGGCATGTGTAAGGACTTCAACCACTTTTACTCACCAAGGAAAGACTGCAGCTACTGCCAAATTCTGGATCTCAAGAAGGTTTCAATTCCAGTAATCAAAGACAGAAATGAACTGAAATGAGTGCCAATCCTTAGTTGAGCACAATTACTAATATCAAAGACCTTCAAGAATACCTATCAAGAACAACAAAAGGTCCTTTCCCATCAATCCATAGAGACTCTCACAATTGAAAGAGACTGTAATAGTTCCTATACCATTACTTGAGTCCTTTAGATAACTCTGCCCATCTATGATAAGCATCAGAAGAGATACTCTATCAGTAAGAAAGTCAATGAGCAAAATGAAGACTTTGTCAAAAAAGGATACTGCAATTGTGGAAAGACCTTTATCTGTTACTGGTGTGAACATTGAAGTATTCACCTCAGTGAGGATGTTCACAAGAGCTGAGCCAAGAGAAAGAACCCTACTCTACAAGAATCTCAAATTCACTGGGTCTGTCAGAAATGTAAGAAGATCAACCATGAAGGAGACTTCAAGGCCAAGAACAAGACTACTATCTGGAATCTGCCACTGGAAGTTCTTGCCATCATCTGTTAGTATTATCACCTGCATCAAGATGAATAAGGAGTCAATCTTGCCTTTATCCTTATGAAGCCCTGGACCCCCTTGGAAGGACTGAATTCAACAACACAAGAAACTCAAAGACAGGAGCACACTGGCTATTCTTTAAGCCAGAGTAAATGGAGTTCTCACCTACAATCACAGCCACTGGAGTACAATTCCTCAAGACTCAACTAGTTATCCAAGTTAAGCTGCTCTCTCTCTGAGCATAGCCCCCTCTTGTATAAATAGAAGGATCAGTTGGATATGATCTCTGTCTCTCCTAACAGGCATCAATCCAGCTCAGAAGCATCAGGACCTTTGATCTTAAATTGCACTCAGTATATCACTAGGACTTTATAGACAACTGGCATCAAGATCATCCTTGGTAGTTAAGAGAACCACTGTTGAAGGAGAAATCATCAATCAGGACTACCAAGGTCCTCTGAATGTCATCATTCACAATACTGGAAGGAATCACCAATACTTCAGCCCATTGAAAGCTATCTGTCAAATTCTCTTCATCAAGACTTCATAGCCTATCATTCAAGAGGTGGAGCAACTAGATAGTATCAAGAGAGGACAAGGAGGCTTTGGAAGCACCATCAGAGACTACCAGGCACCACTCATCAAAGTCAAGTAGCAAGTGTAACCCAGTTCAGATAAATGAGACCTCATATCTGCCACTCCATCCAAGCAAAAGAGAACATCATCCTGTAATTATACCAATAAAGAGGCCTTGACATACACCTCCCAGTGGAAGCCAACAACTTGATATTCAAGCCATCAATAGAGCTTCAAGAAAAGTGTCACCTACTTTTGGCCAAGGAACTAATTTATGACCAGATATTGCTAATTTATATTCCTATTAGAAATATGGACATTGAGGTAATCACCATCTCTAAAGGAACAATACTGAGATATTTTGAACCACTGATATACACCTATGAGGAAGAAGCTTTTGAGTTTTTTGGAAACTGCAAGCCCTCTCCAGTGAGACTGATAGTACTAGAGAGGAAGACTCAGCAAGCTTAGCAATCAAAGCTATTGACATCAAGGCAACTCTGACAAAGGATCAGCAATAACAGATATAGGAGTTGATAGAAGAATACAAAGATATATTTACCACTACATATAATAACTTCCCACCATACCAATATAGAGAGCACTCTATATATACCAGAGATGTGAAACCAATCCAACAATGCCCCTACTGAACACCATACTATCTAATTGAATTTGAATAATAACACATAGATGAAATACTATAAAATATAGTTATCAGATCCTCATCAAGCCCCTGGGCTTCACCAGCAAACATTGTACCAAAGAATGGAGGATGGAGACAAGTTATGGATATCAGAAAACTCAACAAGGTCACTATAAAAGATGCCTACCCACTGCAAAGAATTGAAGACCTCCTCAATGTCCTCTGAAAAACCAAGTACATGACCACTACTGATCAGTTCCAAGGATTCCAAGTAATACCCATTGTTAAGGAAAATATCTGCAAGATGGCCTTTATCACTATATAAGGACAGTATAAATACCTTCAAATACTATTTGGACTCTGTAATACACCAGCCTTATTTTAATGAATGATGAACTATATCTACCAAGACCTTATTGAAAGAAATGTGCTAGTATATATAGATGATGTAATCATCTACTCTGAGATATTTGAGCAATATCTGCAAGACCTCTACAAAGTATTCCACACCATTCAAAGCTCAGGACTCCAACTTAATACCAAGAAGTACTTCTTTGGAAAGCACTAAGTCGAATATCTAGGATATGTGGTTTCAGCCCAAGGCATACATGTTGACCCCCACAAGGTGGAGAAAGTCAAGAACTACCCAACCCCCGCCTTAGCAAAGGAGACTCTATCTTTCCTCATATTAGCATCCTACTACTGGCAATTTATTTCAAGATTCTTGGCCAAGGCAGTACCTCTCTGAGATATTTCCAAGAGGACTAATCATTCTACTGGAGGAAAGAGCAGAAAAATTCATTTAATCTACTCAATAAAGCCCTTATGAAAGCCCTTCATCCTGGCAACTGATGTCTCAACTCTAGGACTCAGATCAATTCTGTTATAGCAAGATGATCACAAGAGAGAGTATGTTATCAAATATGCAGGCAAGGTCACAAACAAATCACAGGTGAACTACAGAGCCACCAAGTTAGAATGTCTAGCAGTAGTATAGACAGTAGACCACTTCTGATACTATCTCTTGGGAAAGAGATTCACTCTCATCACAGACCATCAAGCTCTATAATAGTTGTTCAATAAGCCAGAGCCCTCAGAAATCTTTGCTAGACCAGTTCACTATTGTCTGCAAGAAAGGTACCAAGAACTCTAATGTCAATACTCTATTAAGAATCTCCCAAACTCAACAAGAAGGAAAGGAGCCCCCAAGAGAGAAGGCTGCTTCCCAAAGGCTGCTTCCCACTCACTCAAATGAATCAAGAACTATGCCTTACCCTTGCCTGGAGCCTGCACCATAGGAGCTTTAAGAAAGGAATCCAGCCTGCCCACAAGCTGTTCATCCAAAGGAATCTCAAGAAATTTCAAGAAGGCAATAGTAAACTTTAGAGAGTAGAAGGAGTTCAATACACCTGAGTTTCAAGAGAAGATAAAGTACCATGACCAGAATACACATTGAGGAATCAGTGCTACCATTGTAAGAATTAAGAAGTAATACTGATGGTCCAAGATAAGAAAACAAATTTCAACCCACATTCAACAATGTGATACCTGCTAAAGATATTAACAGAAACCTACTGACAGAGCACTATTAATGCCAATTACAGCAGCTACTTGAGTCTTTCAAAGACTGAAAATAGATATTATTGGACCTCTACCAGTAACTAGTTAAGGAAAATACTACATTCTTACCATTAAAGACTACTTGATGAAATGGTCTGAAGTCTTTACTATTGAAACTGCTGATGCCCAGACAATCATTGGAATCCTATATGATGAAGTCTTCAGCTGCCATAGTATCTCCAAGGAGATTATCACATACTAAGGTTAAGAATTTACCAATAAGACCATAAAGACCTTTGCAAGTAACTTCAAAATTAAGCTATAACCAACAATGGCTTACCATCCTCAGGTGAATGAACTCACAGAACAAATGATTCAGACCATCAAGTAAGGTCTCAGCAGGACTAGAGATCAACTGAACTGGCATATCTACCTGCTAGTAATCTTATTTAGAATCCATACCTCCAAGGCTACTTCTTCCCAGCAAACTGCTTTCTATCTAGTATATAACTGAGAAGCTCAAAACCCTGAGGAACCAATCCAGCTGAAATTGACTAAATGAATTACAGAAGAAATCATCCAGTTATATGAAGAATACCAGCAAGCATAAGGATTCATTGCCCAAGCTCAGAAATAACTATGACTATAAGGCTGACTTGAAACCCCTACTTATTGGACAGTAAATCTTAGTATACTATACAATCATAGAAGGAAACTGAAGTGCTAAAGTTGAATCAAAGTGAGAAAGGCCTTATTATATTCACCAAGTCTCATAAACTATACCTATCAACTCAAGACTCTGGATAGAGCTATACTCAAGACCAAGATACACTACAACCACATCAGACCCTACTACTCAGTGGAAACAAAATATTGCCCAATCCCTATATTGACTTCCTTGAATTGTTGATAACATATGGCAATAACCAGTGTCTTAAGCATTGAAAATTTACCTTGGGACCCTGGAACTAGCAGGACATCTAGTGGACTAAAGTATATCAAAATGTAGCTACTAGCTGGGTTTGAACACCTCCTGGATGGTTAGTCCAGTAATAGGCCCTCTGTCCTGTATAAGGATGACCAGTCTCTGCCAATGTACCAACAACTTGCTTCCTAGAGAAATTCAAGACCTTGCAATCTCTGTATTACTCTTACTTCCAAGAATGGCTCAAATTTTACAAGGAGCAGATATAACATAAACAATTGATAATATCAGAATATGGAACATCTGTAACTGCTAGGATCAGATAATATAATGATATGACAACCAAATGACTGACTTTATCTATTAAGTAACTATACCAAAAAGAGCAATGATAATCCAAACCAAAATAAAGACTATGTTATTTAAAGATCTAGCCTCAGCCTCAGGAACTGGGACCAAAGAACAAGTACCCTATATACAATGCCTCTCTCTCACCACTCCAACCAGGCTTCCCACTAATCTACTCCTCTGCTAAGCCTCAAGACTCTTATCTTTGATACTATCAAGATGGCAATCTGGCTCTCAGATATCTTTAACCATTTGAACTTCTATACTGAAGACCTTGGATACTTCATCAACTACTGGTACATCATGACTCAGCAGCTCAAAGACACCACTGATCAGATGACTCTCTGGCATGAGTATGAAATTGGTAATGTCTCTGTAATAAAACTCAAGAAGATGACTGAGAAGACATCACTGCCCAACTGTTAACTACCAGCTAGCTAATCAAGAAAGCCCTTCATATCTACCAAATCTTCTACCATGTCCTCTGGACTATAGTTTACTTGCAAGGAGTAACAGTCAGAAATATCATCTGCTTTATTATTAAAGAAACTAATTTAGTAGAAGCTGAAGTAGCTGATTATATTAGCAGCAACTGCATCATTGTGGGAAGTCAACAAACTGAACCCATTTAATAAGGTTTCTACACCACTCCTCTCCAGAACAACCACTAAGGTCACCTCATGAGGCTTATGGAAATATTCAAAGACCTGCTCATTACTGTCAAAGCAACTGCTGGAGCTACTCCAACTACCCATTACTCTGTTAGCTGTACTTCACATCACATTATTTGGGAACTGAACCAAGAAGCCCAAGAAGTTCCAGTTCAAGAGAAAGAACTCTATGACCTTGCCCCAGAAGCAGCCATCTCAGATACAGAAACCAACAAAATCCTCCTCAGAAGAAGAAGAACAGCAAAGAATATATCTGTCCTCTGTTTGCATCCATGCTATATAAGGATTGGAGAATGTCATTGAAGATAATTTGCCACCATTCTACCCCCTCACCTCTTGACCAGCACTTCTCCTCTTTGAAGAGCAGAATGATGAAGTTACAATCCAGCAAGATGATTTGCTTGTTACTGACAAAGAGTACTATACCATATAAAGTACAGATCAGTACCTTTCTGTTACTTACAAATATACCTACACCATATCTAGCTAGCCAATATTCTTTATCAGTGGTGTTGTACAAAGGTGTTCTAGCCTTTCCTAATTTAGTTAGTCACCCCACTCTCACACAAGTGTGTTATAGTTTAACTGCATATAGATAGCCACTCCATACATTTCTTGTCAGCAGTATAGGAACCCTAATCCTCATGTCATTAGTACAATACTCCTTGCCACTGATGTATCACTACTGATATATTGCTACCAGCAAGCCAATAATATAAACTGCCAGAGCTCTTACCATCTAAGCCAATAGTATATCTAGCCCATACCTCTACCCATCATTACTGGCAAACTAATAGTATAACTAGCAGATATCAATAATATAGTCAGACCTTTCCACTATGATATAGAAAAACTTGTATATAATAATCCAGAAGAAAGAGTGAATAAACCTTAGTTAGATAGTTAGTAAAGAACACACTGCCTCTAAGAGAATGGAAAATTCTGAGAATAAGTTAATTAGAGCATTGAGACTCAGAAGTTTGAGTTAAGGAATTATGCTTGCCATGTTCAACCCAGCCACCAAGCTAAGGAAAGCAACTGCCCTGCTTAATTCAAGAAAACTGCTAGAAAACTGCCCTTTAGATCTCATTAATCCAGCTATATATTCAGACCAACCTCTATTTAAACCATATATTCAAGAATAAGACCCTCACATTCAGACTGCATTCAAGATTCAAGACCTGGACTTTCAAGTATTAAGACCCCAGAAACCCAGTCAAGGAACCCAAAGAACCCAAGAATACCAGACTATTACTTATCAGAGATCTGTCCTAAAGTTAACAAGTCAGACATATGATCCATTGATCTCTATTTTTCCAATCTGCTATATCACAAACTGCTAAACTCAAGAATTACTGACCAACTATCATGTTAATTGCCCCACTATGTTAATTGATCCACAGTCACATATTGAATCAATGAACCCAAGTAATCATCACTAGGAAACTTATTGACTACTGAATAATTGAGCCATAAACTTGAAAGCTCATCAACAACCCAAATCTTTGTGATTGATGACCAACCCAAGCACCTCATTGCCCTTCTAACTTTGATATACATTTTGAATGATCCAATCATGTGAACAATGACTCATAATCACCATGAATGTATCTTGATATATAGACTACATACTTCATAAGTAGTACATTGAGCCATGCTTGAAGTATATAAACATATAAATTGTATGTTCACTAACTTTCACTTTACACAAATTTACACACATACTTTTGACACACTTTTTATTATTTATTGGAGAAACTCTCAAGATAATGGAAACTAAGCAAGGTTCTGGCAAGTATATTGGTATTAGAGGTAGTCCAGCATTCTTCTGGCAGTATGGCAAGGGAGGGATAATTTTGGGACCAGGGTTCTTTGGGCCAATAACAGGTGGAGGAGCAGGGGAGGGGCAGGGGTTGAGCTGGAAGATGAGAGGCAGTGGAGTAGTGAGTTTTGCAGCAACAGTCAAGAATGGCAGAGGAGGAGAGGGTGCCAAGGGGTGGAAGACAGTGGAGAAGAAAAAGGAGAAGACTGAAAGTACCAGAGAGGCACTTTCTGGGAGAGGAAAGGAGGGGGCTGGAGGAGGTGTGATTAGCATAGTGGCTGGGACTGCTGATGGTAGTATGATGGCCAATCTGGAAAAAAATCCAGATGTGACTGCTGATGGTAGCAAGGAGAGCCAGGGGAGATTGGGGCTAGTACATGGGGGTAATCTGTCAGATGGTATAATGGGCCTGGTGGTAGTCCTATTACTCAAAAAGTTGATCTCAAAATTCATAGTCATAGTGAGCTTCTGGGGTCTGGCAGTGATGGCAAAGATAGTCATGGGGCTGATGGATAAGTAGTTGATGGATGTGGCATCAGTAAAGTTCCTGAAGGGGCTAGAGGGGATTGAAGTTAAATTTGTGGAGGAGAAACACCTGGTGGATGCTCTGTTAAAAGAGATTATAGTGGGCAAGGTTGTGGTTCTAATGTTAAGGTGTGTGCACTGGGACCCCAGGTTAGTACATCTGGTGGATATGGGGGTCTCTATAGTGTCAGTGGAGGAAACAAGGGGGAGAGTCAGTACAGTGATGAAGAAGTATAGGAATGTAGTCAATATAAGTTTCCAGATGTGGGAGGGGATGATGTTCAGGACAGGAGATATAGAGGTGAGACTGAGGGTGGCTGGAAGAGAGGTGATGGGGAAGGCAAGTGACTGGCTGAAAGCATTGAAGTGGGACTCAGTTGAGTATAAGGTATCAAGGGTGAGGGGGACTGAGTAGGAGGAAGAGGATTTGTTGATAGTACTGTTGGAGCTGGAAGGGGCTGTAGAGCAGAGGACAAAGACCTGGGAGGTCTTTGAGGATGTGGTGGTGGTGGAGAAGATTGATGGCAGGAAGGTGCAAATGGATAAGAAGGCATAAGAGAGGGAGCAGGAGAGCCACCTATAGAAGGATCTACCTGTGAGCTTCAAGGGAAAGACAGGTGTGGAGATAGTGCCTCTGCCAGGGCCCACAGATGGCCTTGAGATTTCGCAGCATACTTCTGACATAAGAAGATTATTGGGGTGAGTGAGCTTGGGTTCTTCATTGATTTGGATAAGGAGGAGGGAGGCCAGACTGGGAAAGGAGAGGCCTTGGATAGCAGCTTAGCACCAGAGACTGAGAGGGAGAATGTTGTGATGAAGGGGACCCAGAGTATGAGGTTTGGAGTTCTGGATATTAAGCTTGGAGGAGTGGTAGTTGGGGTGGCATGAGAGCAGTCTGGTAAAAGAGAAGAAGGGAGTGCTGAGAGTACTAGTGGGACTGGAGAGAGCAAGAGGCCCATGACCCCAGGTGTTGGTCATGTCAGGGGGGCTGGGTGGTTGCTGGTGACATTTAATAATTTTGTGGCAGTTGAACTTATGGAGGGGAATTTCCATATCCTGGGAGAGGTGGAGTGGTAGTGTATTCTGGCTAGAGAGGGGGTATTGGACAAGCTATTGTTAGAGGTGCTGGTGATTATGCTGGAGGAGGAGGGGTATGAGGTGAATGCCAGGAGGGAGGCTGAGCTAAGAGAGGCTGCAGGGCAGGCAGTAGAAGATTGCTGGGTAGCAAAGGATGGGACTGAGCTGTGGCAGTCAGTCTGCAAGGACTATAGGGAAGAAGTAGAGAAGAAAGATGATGAGGCTGCTCAGGAGATTGTGGCTGCAATGGGAAAGAAAGAGATTGAGAAGAAAGTGGTAGAGGCTGAGCATCTCTTAGACTTCTCTAGAATGGACATTGAGCTGGAAATCTGAATGAGCTAAGAAAGTTATGCTATCTATAAATATTATTCTTTATGAACAGTACAACTAATATTTTATCTTCAAATATCAATGGGTTGCAGGGTGTAGGGAAATATCAGAACATATTTGAGTAGCTATAGAGGTTAGAGGCCAATCTCTTTCTTTTGCAAAATGTGAGATGCAAGGAGGAGGTAGTAGAATGTTATGTTGAACTTCAGATCAGAGCATTTGGTGCTGGGAGAAAACTTTGAATCTAAGGAATACATGGGAGTGGGGCAGAAGGAGGGAGTGGTGCAGACCACAGAACATTGGCTTGGGGAGTGTGAGGTTCTGAACAGTATCTAGGGGATAGTAGGTAGGCAACTGAGTGGGGTTTACAGGATTTGTGAGACTAGTCACTGGGAGTTATTGAAGAGGTATATATTGAGAGATATTGATGATGAGTGACTCATACTGGGGTGGGCATTAGCAGTCTGGGTGGGGCTTGCAGGTCACTGGCAGGCAGTTTTTGAGGAGGGCAGGTTGATGACAAGAGAGAAAAAGGAGGTAAGGTGGGAGAAACTATTGATGGATATTCTGTTGGGTTGGCAGAGGGGGTGGGACCCATGAGGGGGATGTTATTGAAAGTTGGTGGCAACTATCTATAATAAGAGTGGGAGGAGGGTATGAGTTGTTGGCAGAGAGATTGTTTTTGTAAGGGTAGGGGTAAGAGAGTGGATGAGTGAGGGTGTGGACTAGGGTAGGGGGG
>RQIL01013965.1:0-11024 GCA_003951145.1 Jimgerdemannia lactiflua | reverse complement strand
AAAAAAACCCTCGTTGTTTGTTATTTTTATATATATATATATTTGTATTTTTTCTTGTTTACTCTATTTGCATGTGATATGTTATATATTGTGATATAATTCGTGAGAATGTAACACAGTGTGTAACCCACATATCACCCAAATATGAAAATAAGGAATTTGTTTTCCGCCCCTTTTTTAAACATCAACGGTATATGGTGTCACTCCATGCACCCTATGTGGATCAAATTTTAGGAGGACTTGCAATTGCACCCGTGCCGTTTTCATCTGAGATAGAATCGTTCATCGTCGCACGACGGACTACCCATCAGCAAAATCTTGAATCCGGAAATAGCAGCATTACCGGCAGCGCATTTTACACAGGTGAACAACTCAAACAAATCGCGGAAGAGCACTCACGACCAGCACTTGTCACACCCGTGTGGCAACCAAGTCTAGGTATATATAATATTTACATTTGAAAACTAATGGGTATTTGGGTTCCCATTGTTCAGACCATGGCGAGTGAGAAACGGCACTGGCCAGATAAAGAATAACAGATCACCGCAGAGTTTGCATACCACAATTGAGCTTACAGTTAACTGGCCAGTATATGCATATTAATTACATATATATGTTAGAAACAAGCATTGAGATTAACAAATCCCATGCTCTTGCTGAACCTTTAAAGCAGAACATGACCAGTATGTCTAAATTTCGTAAACCATTGTTTGCAACTATCAGATGAAATCAAACTTATGATCTGCCTGTATTTACTCATCCCCTGTTCATTTTTAAATAATATCATTGATCGCAAAGGGGCCAGAGTTCTAGTCAAATCTTTGAAGTGGAACATGATCTCAAATGAGTTGAATCTCTCTGGTATGATAGAAATGTGTGATCTATAGCTCGCCGAAGCCAAGCTCCTTATCAGAATTTATTTTCTCATTTCCGTTCTTCAGAAAAAAACATCGGTGATAGGGCTGTGCACATTATTCTCGAGTTTCTAAAGCAGAATACAAGCTTGACGAAACTCAATCTCAGAAGTATGGCAACTATTGTTTGCAGCTTCACGACAGGAGCAAGCTTGTGATCTGGGCATGCTCACATTTTATGTTCTTATTCAGACATCAATATAGGCATTCTATTGGCCCGCTCCTTAGCCGAGTATATGAGGCAGAACACTAGCTTCACTGAGCTGAATCTCGAAAGTATGTCAAGGATTGTAGGAGCTGCATGATGGAATCTAGCTCATGCTCTGTAAGTTCGCTCATCTCCTGTTAATTTTAAAGAGAATAGCATTGGTGACGAGGGAGCACGCGCCCTAGCAGAGTCTCTGAAGCAGAACATGACCTTGACCAAGCTGAATATCTCTGGTAGGTCAGAACTGTATGAAGCATTGTGTGCATCTATGTGATAGAATAAAGCTCACAATATGAGCATGTTCACTCATCCACGGTTCATTTTAAAGACAATAACATCAACCACAAGGGGGCACATGCCCTAGCAGAGTCTCTGAAGCAGAACACAACCTTGACTGAGCTGACTATCTCTGGTATGTCAGACCTATGTGACGTATTATGCAAACTCACGATCTGAACGTATTTCCTCATTCCCTGTTCATTTTACAGGGAATAGTATTGGTGACGAAGGGACGCGCGCTCTAGCCACGTTTTTGAGGCAGAACACGGCCATGACCAAGCTGCATCTCTCTGGTTTGTCAAGAAACAATATGTTCAACTGCATGATGCAATCACGTTTACGATAAGTGTGTTCGCTTATCCCTTGTTCAATTTGGTCATTTAAAGGGAACAACATCGGACACGAGGGGGCGCGCGCCCTAGCTAAGTCTCTGAATCAGAACACGCTCTTGACCGAGCTGAATCTCGAAGGTTTGTCGGAACTGTGTAAAGCATTGTGTGGTCGCATCATGGAATCAGGTTCACGATCTATGTGTGTTCGCTCATCTCCTGTTTATTTTAAAGGGAATATCATTGGCGACGAGGGGGCACGCGCCCTAGCTGAGTCTCTGAAGCAGAACACGACCTTAACCGAGCTGAATCTCTCTGGTACGTCAGAACTGTGTGAAACATTGTGTGCAGCTACCTGATGGAATTAGGCTCATGATCAGTATGTGTCGTTCATTCCCTGTTCATTTGAAAGGAAATAATACTAGGGACGAAGGAGCATGTGCCATTGCCGAGTCTTTAAAGCAGAACACGGCCTTGGCCAAGCTGAATATCTCTGGTATGTCATGCCTGTGTGAAGCATTATGTGCAGCTGTATAATGGAATCAAGCTCATGATCAGTCCATGTTCGCTCATCCCTATTTTAAAGGGAATGACATTGGCGACAAGGGGACATGCATCCTAGCCGAGATTCTGAAACAGAACATGAGCGTCACCAAGCTGGATCTTTCTGGTATGTCAGAACTGTGTGAAGTATTGTGTGCAGCTGCTTGATGGATTCAGGTCCCCCGATTTGTGTTTGTGTTCGTTAATCCTCAGTTCATTTTAAAGGGAATAGGATGGGCGACGAGGGGACATGCGCCCTAGCCGAGGCTCTGAAGCAGAACGCGACCTTGACCGAGCTGAATCTCGAGGGTATGTCAAAAAACTATGCGAAGCATTGTGTCCAACTGTTTAATGGAATCCAACACACGATCTGTGCATGTTCGTTGTTCATTTAAAAGGAAATTACATCGGCGACAAAGGGGCAAGCTACCTAGCCGAGTCTTTGGAACAGAACACAACCGTGACCGAGCTGAATCTCTCTGGTATGTCAGAATTGTGTAAAGCATTTCCTGATGGGGTCAGGCTCACTATCCGGGCATGTTCACATATTCCCTGTTTGTTTTAAGGAAACAACATGGGCCGTGACGGAATATGCGCCCTATCGGAGTCCCTGGAGCATAATACGACCTTGAATGAGCTGAATCTCTCTGGTATAGAACTGTGAGATGGATTTGTCCAGCTGCGCGATGGAATCAGGCTCACGGCCAGTGCATGTTCGCTCATTCCCTGTTAATTTTAAAGGAAATGACATTGGCGACGAAGGGGCATATGCCCTAGTCGAGTCTCTGGAGCAGAACACGACCTTGACTAGGCTGAATCTCTCTGGTTTGTCACGACTGTGTAAGATATTTGGCGCAGCTACGTGATGGAATCAAGCTCACGATCTATGCATATTCGATCATACCCTTTGCTATTAAAGGGAGTAACATCAGCAGCGACGGGGCACGCGCCTTAGCAAAGTGTCTGAAGCAGAACATGACCTTGACCGAGCTGAATCTCTCTGGTATGTCAGAGCTGTGTAACGCATTGTGTTCAGTTGCATGATGGAATCAAATTTACGATCTATGCATATTCGCGCATCCCCTGTTCATTTTAAAGGGAACAACGTCAGTCACAAGATGACATACGCCCTATCCGAGTCTCTGAAGCAGAATACAACATTGACAGCACTGAATCTCGAAAGTATGTCAGAACTATGTGAAGGATTTTGGGCAGCTACATGATGGAATCCAGCTCATATCCTATGTGCTCACCCCCTGTTCATTTAAAAGGTAATAGCATTGGCGACGAAGGGGCACACAACCTAGCCCGGTCTCTAAAGCAAAACACGACCTTAATTGAACTGAATCTTTCAGGTATATCAGAACTGTGTAAAGCATTGTGCGCATCTGCATAATAGAATCAAGCTTTCGATCTGGGCATGATCACTCATCTCCTGTTCATTTCAAAGAGAATAACATTGGCCATGAGGGAGCAAGTGCCTTAGCCAAGTCTCTGAAGCAGAACCTGACCATGACCGAGCTGAATTTCGAACGTATGTCAGAACTGTGTAAATAATTGTGTATAGCTATATGAAATCATGCTCATCCCCTGCTCATTTTGAAGGGAATGCTATTGGAGACGAGATGGCATGCTTCCTAACAGAATCTTTGAGGCTGAACAAGGCCTTAAGCAGGCTGAATTTATTTTGTATGTCAGAATTGTGTGCAGCATTGTGGGTGCAGCTATGTGATGTAATAAAGCTAACGATTTGTGCGTATTCGCTCATCACCTATACATTTACAGGCAACGAAACGGCATACGCCGTCGCCAAGTCTCTGAAGCAGAATCCGCCTTTGATCGAGTTGAGTCTCGAATGTATGTCAGAACTGCATAAAATATTGCATGCAGTTGTATAATTGAATACAGTGCGTGTTCACTCATCTCTTATTTATTTTGTAGCGAATTACATCGGCACACAAGGGGCACGCACCATAGCCGAGTTTCTGAAGCAGAACATGACTTTGAACGGGCTGAATCTTTCAAGTATGTCAGAACTTTGTGAAGAATTGCATGCAGCTGTGTGATGGAATCAAGCTCACAATCTACACATGTTCGCCCATCACTGTTTGATTAAAGGTAATAACATCGGCGACGAAGGGGTACACGCCCTAACCGAGTTTCTGAAGCAGAACACAACCTTGACCAAGCTGAATCTCTCTAGTATGTCAGAACTATGTGAAAAATAGGTGCAGCTGCATGATAGAATCAAGACCATGATCTGTACATGTTCGCTTATCACCTGTTTATTAAAGGTAATAACATCGGTGACGAGGGGATATGCGCCCTAACCGAGTCTCTGAAGCAGAACAAAACATTGATTGAGCTTAATCTCTCTGGTATGTCAGAACTATATAAGGCATTGAATGATAGATTCATGCTCAGAATATAAGTGTGTTGGTTCATCCCCTGTTCATTTTAAAGAGAATAACATTGGTCATGAGGGGGCATGCGCCCTGGCCGAGTTTCTGAAGCAGAACACAATCTTGACCAAGTTGAATCTCTCTGGTATTTTAGAACAGTGCAATTTATTGTGTACAGCTATACAATGGAATCGTGTTCATGATCTGTACGTGTTCGTTCTTCCCCTGTTCATTTTAAAGTGATGATCATTGGTGACAAGGGGGTACACACCCTAGCTGAGTATCTGAAACAGAGCATGACCTTAACCTGGCTGGATCTCTCTGGTATGTCATGATTGTGTGGATGAAGTTGCATGATGTAATCAAACTCATGCATGCTCTGTGGGTATTCTCTCATCCCCTGTTTGTGTTAAAGGAAATAACATCAGTCACGAAGGGGCACGCATTCTAGCCCAGTCTTTGAAGCAGAACTCGACCTTAACTGAACTGAATCTCTCTGGTATTTCAGAATTGTGTGAAGTATTATGTGCATCTATATGATAGAATCAAACTCACGATCTGGGCATTATCCCCTCTTTATTTCAAAGAAAATAATATCATCCATGAGGGTGTATGTGCCCTAGCTATGTCTCTGAAGCAGAACGCGACCTTAACCAAACTCAATCTCTCTGGTATGTTAGAACTGTGTGAAGTATTGTATGCATCTGTGTGATAGAATCGAACTCAAGATCTTTGCACGTTCACTCATCCCCTGTGCATTCCAAAGGGAATAACATTGGCCACGAGGGGGCCTGCGTCCTAGCTGAGTCTCTGACGCAGAACATGACCTTGACCTAGCTAAATTTTGAACGTATGTCAGAACTATGTAAATAACTGTGTATAGCAAAATGGAATTATGTTCACTATCTGTGCATGTTCGCTCACCCCCTGCTCATTTTGAAGGAAATGTCATTGACGACGAGATGGAATGCTTTCTAACGGAGTCTCTGAAACTAAACACGGGCTTGGCCAGGTTGAATTTCTCTGGTATGTTAGAGTCGTGTGAACAATTGAGAGCAGCTACATGATGGAATCAAACTCACGATCTGTGGGTGTTTGCTCATCATCTGTTTTTTTTACAGTCAACGAAAAAGCTTGTGCCGTCGCCAAGTCTCTGAAGAAGAACCCGACATTGACCAAGTTGAATCTCGAATGTATGTCAGAAATTTATAAAGCATTGCATACAGCTGTATTATAGAATACAGCTCACGATCTGTGTGTTCGCTCATCATTTTATAGGGAATTACATCGGCGCCCCAGGGGCATTCATCATAGCCGAGTTTCTGAAACGGAACACGACCGTGACCAAACTAAATCTCACCGGTATGTCAAGCATTGTATGCAGGAATATAGTTCATTCTCTGTGTTTTCGCTTATCTCCTGTCCGTTTTAAAGGAAATAGCATTGGCGACGAGGGGGCACGCGCCCTAGCCGAGTCTCTGAAGCAGAACATGGCCTTAACCGAACTGAATCTCTCTGGTATGTTAAAACTCTGCGAAACATTGTGTGCATCTGTATAATAGAATCAGCTCACGATCTGGGCATGATCACCCATTCCCTATTCATTTCAAAGAGAATAACATCAGCCACGAGGGGGCATGCGCCCTAGCTGAGTCTCTGAAACAGAACATGATCTTGACCAAGCTGAATTTCGAACGTATGTCAGTAATGTGTGATTAATTGTGTAAAGCTAGATGGAATTATGCTGATTATCTGTACATGTTTGCTCATTTTGAAGGGAATGATATCGGCGACGAGATGTCACACTCTCTAACGGAATCTCTGAAGCTGAACACAGCTTTGACCATGCTGAATTTCTCTGGTATATTAGAATCGTGTGAAGCATTCTGTGCAGATAACTGATGGATCAAACTCACAATCTGTACATGTTCGCTCACCACCTATTTGTTTACAGGTAACGAAAGAGCATATGTCATCATCAAGTCTCTGAAGCAGAACACGACCTTGACCGAGCTGAATCTCTCTGGTATGTCAGAATTGTCTGAAGAATTCCATGCTGCTGTATGATGGAATGTAGCTCAAGATCTGTGCATGCTCGCTCATTCCCTATTTATTTTTATAGCCAATTACATCAGCACCCAAGTGGTACACGCCATAGCTGAATTTCTGAAACAGAACATGACTTTGACCAGACTGAATCTCTCTGGTAAGTCACGACTGTGTGAAGCATTATGTGCAGCTGCATGATAGAATGAAGCTCACGATCTGTGCGTTTTCGCTCATCTCCTGTCCATTTTAAAGATAATGGCCTTAGCCACGAGGGGGCATGTGCCCTAGCCGAATCTCTGAAGCAGAACACGACCTTGACCGAGCTGAATCTCCAAAGTATATCAGAACTGTATGAAGAATTGTGTATAGCTGCGTTATGGAATGATGCTCACGATCTATATAAGTTTACTCATCCCTGTTCCTTTTAAAGTTAATAGCATTGGCCACGAGGGGGGACACGCCCTAGCCGAGTCTCTGAAGCAGAACATGACCTTGACTAAGTTGAATCTCGAAGGTATGTTAGAACTGTGTGAGGAATTGTGTGCAGCTGCGCGATAGAATGAAGCTCATGATATGTGTGTGTTCACTCATCACCTATTCAATTTAAAGGTAATAGCATTGGCGACAAAGGGGCACACAACCTAGCGCGGTCTCTAAAGCAAAATACGACCTTAATTAAACTGAATATTTCAGGTATACCAGAACTGTGTGAAGCATTGTGTAATAGAACCAAGCTTTCGATCTGGACATGATCACTCATCTCCTTTTCATTTCAAAGAGAATAACATTGGCCATGAGGGGGCATGTGCCCTAGCCGAGTCTCTGAAACAGAACATGATCTTGACCGAGTTGAATTTCGAACGTATGTCAGTAATGTGTGATTGAGCTAGATGGAATTATGCTCACTATCTGTGGATGTTCGCTCATTTTAAAGGGAATGACATCGGCGACGAGATTGCATGCTCCCTAACCGAGTCTCTGAAGTTGAACACAGTTTTGACAATGCTGAATTTCTCTGGTATATCAGAATCGTGTGAGGCATTGTGTGCAGATATCTGATAGATCAAACTAACAATCTGTACATGTTCGCTCACCACCTATTTGTTACAGGTAACGAAAGAGCATATGTCGTCGTCAAGTCTCTGAAGCAGAACACGACCTTGACCGAGCTGAATCTCTCTGGTATTTCAGAATTTTCTGAAGAATTCCATGCAGCTGTATGATGGAATGCAGATCAAGATCTGTGCATGCTCGCTCATTCCCTATTTATTTTATAGCGAATGACATCAACACCCAAGTGGTACACACCATAGCTGAGTTTCTGAAACAGAATATGACCTTGACCGGGCTGAATCTCTCTGGTATGTCACGACTGTGTGAAGCCTTATGTGCAGCTGCATGTTGGAATGAAGTGCATGTTCGCTCATCCCCTGTTCATTTTAAAGGGAATAGCATTGACCGCGCCCTAGCCGGGTCTCTGAAGCAGAATACTACCTTGGGCAAGCTGAGTCTCTCCAGTATGTCAGAACGAGCATTGTGTGTAGCTGCGTGATTGAATAAAGTTCACGATCTGTGCATGTTTGCTCATCCATCCCTTAGATAACAGCATCGACCATGAGGGGGCACACGCCTTAGCCGAGTCTCTGAAGCAGAACACGACCTTGGCCACGCTGAATCTCCCCAGTATGTCGGAACTGTGCGAAGCATTGTGTGCGGTTGCGCGATGGAATCAAGCTCATGATCTGCGTGTTTGCTCATACATCCCTTAGATAACAGCATCGGCCATAAGGGGGCACGCGCCTTAGCTGAGTCTCTGAAACAGAACACGACCTTGACGACGCTGAATCTCGAAGGTATGTCGGAACTGTGTGAAGCATTGTGTGCGGTTGCGCGATGGAATCAAGCTCACGATCTGTGCATGTTTGCTCATCCATCCCCTGTTCATGTTTAGGGAACAGCATTGGCGACGAGGGGGCATGCGCCTTAGCCAAGTCTCTGAAGCAGAACACGACCTTGACCACGCTGAATCTCTACCGTATGTCGGAACGCATTGTGTGCAGCTGCGCGATGGAATCAAGCTCACGATCTGTGCGTGTTTGCTCACCCATTCCTTAGACAACAGCATCGGCCATGAGGGGGCATGCGCCTTAGCCGAGTCTCTGAAGCAGAACATGACCTTGACCACGCTGGATCTCGAAGGTATGTCGGAACTGTGTGAAGCATTGTGTGCAGCTGCGCAATGGAAAGAAGCTCACGATCTGTGCGTCTTTGCTCATCCATCCCCTATTTATGTTTAGGGAACATCTTCATCGGCGACGAGGGGGCACGCGCCTTAGCTGAGTCTCTGAAGCAGAACATGACCTTGACCACGCTGAATCTCTCCTGTATGTCGGAGCTGTGTGAAGCATTTTGTGCAGCTGCGCAATAGAATCAAGCTCACGATCTGTGCGTGGTTTCTCATCCATCCCTTAGATAACAGCATCGGCCACGAGGGGGCACACGCCTTAGCCGAGTCTCTGAAGCAGAACTCGACTTGGGCCACGCTGAATCTCTCCGGTATGTCAGAACTATATGAAGCATTGTTGCGGTTGCGCAATGGAATCAAGCTCACGATCTATGCGGTTTTGCTCATCCATCCCCTGTTCATGTTTAGGGAACAGCATCGGCTACAAGGGGGCACGCGCCTTAGCCGAGTCTCTGAAGCAGAACACGACCTTGACCACGCTGAATCTCTACCGTATGTCGGAATTGTGTAAAGCATTGTGTGCAGTTGTGCAATGGAATCGAACTCACGATCTGTGCGTGTTTGCTCATCCATCCCCTGTTCATGTTTAGGGAACAGCATCGGCGACAAGGGGGCATGCGCCTTAGCAGAGTCTCAGAAGCAGAACACGACCTTGAACATGCTGAATCTCAACAGTATTTCGGAACTGTATGAAGCATTGTGTACAGCTGCGCGATGGAATCAAGCTCACAATCTGTGCGTGTTTGCTCATCCATCCCTTAGATAACAGCATCGGCGACGAGGGGGCATGCGCCTTAGCCGAGTCTTTCAAGCAGAACACGACCTTGACCGCGCTGAATCTTTCCTGTATGTCGGAACTGTGTGAAGCATTTGGTGCAGCTGCGCGATGGAACCAATCTCACGATCTGTGCATGGTTTCTCATCCATCCCTTAGATAACAGCATCGGCGACGAGGGGGCATGCGCCTTAGCCGAGTCTCTGAAGCAGAACACGAATTTGGCCGCGCTGAATCTCTCCGGTATGTCAGAACTGTGTGAAGCATTGTGTGCGGCTGCGCGATGGAATCAAGCTCACGATCTATGCGTATCCCCTGTTCATGTTTAGGGAACAGGATCGGCTACAAGGGGACACGCGCCTTAGCCGAGTCTCTGAAACAGAACACGACTTTGACGCCACTGAATCTCTCCGGTATGTCGGAACTGTGTGAAGCATTGTGTGCGGTTGCACGATGGAATCAAGCTCACGATTTGCTCATCCATCCCCTGTTCATGATTAGGGAACAGCATCGGCGACGAGGGGGCATGCGCCTTAGCCGAGTCTCTGAAGCAGAACACGACCTTGACCATGCTGAATCTCTACAGTATGTCAGAATTGTGCGAAGTATTGTGTGCAGCTGCGCAATGGAATAAAGCTCACGATCTGTGCGCGTTTGCTCATCCATCCCTTAGATAACAGCATCGGCGACAGGGGGGCACGCGCCTTAGCCGAGTCTCTGAAGCAAAACACGACCTTGACCACGCTGAATCTCGAAGGTATGTCGGAACTGTGTGAAGCAGTGTGTGCAGCTGCGCGATGGAATCAAGCTCACGATCTGTGCGTGTTTGCTCATCCATCCCCTGTTCATGTTTAGCGAATATCGTCGGCGAAGAGGGGGCACGCGCCTTAGCCGAGTCTCTGAAGCAGAACACGACCTTGACCACGCTGGATCTCTCCTGTATGTCGGAACTGTGTGAAGCATTGTGTGCAGCTGCGCGATGGAATCAAGCTCACGATCTGTGTGTGTTTGCTCATCCATCCCTTAGATAACAGCATCGGCGACGAGGGGGCACGCGCCTTAGCCGAGTCTCTGAAGCAGAACACGACCTTGACCACGCTGAATCTCGAAGGTATGTCGGGACTGTGTGAAGCATTGTGTGCAGCTGCGCGATGGAATCAAGCTCACGATCTGTGCGTGTTTGCTCATCCATCCCTTAGATAACAGCATCGGCGACGAGGGGGCACGCGCCTTAGCCGAGTCTCTGAAGCAGAACACGACCTTGACCATGCTGAATCTCT
>RQIL01013954.1:0-11025 GCA_003951145.1 Jimgerdemannia lactiflua | reverse complement strand
CCTTGTACTTATTTAGCAGTAGCTTGACACTTTCACTAATTGACAGCTTCTTGTCTTCTTTCTTGGGTCAGATCAGTGCAACAAAGGCACAGGTAGCTTTCTTGAGGGCCTTCTTGAACTGGATTGCTGAAAGAGTGGCAATTGGGGTTCTTGTCTGAGTCTTGTCTGGCTTGATTGTGATGTTGACTCCATCTTGAATCAGGGTAACTTCATTCTTGGTCCAATCGATGTGTGGGTTGTGTTGCATAAGCCAGGGTTTGCCTAAGATCAGGTCATGATCTCCTAGGGGTGCCACTTCAAAATCTAAACGTTCCCAGTACTTCTGAATCTTCAGGGGAAGCTTAGTGGCAATTGAGTCAATTGGTAGAGTGGTGCCATCAGCAGTGACAACTCCACCATTCTTGCTGGCTGGCTTGGTGAGAATCTTGAGCTTGTCGATGAGGCTCTTGTTGATGAAATTTCCAACAGCTCCGCTGTCTATGAGAACATCTAGTTCTTGGCCCTTGACTAGATCTTTGAAGATGAGCATTGAGTTGGCTTGGTTCTCAGCTATGCTAGCAACTTGATCAGTGCTGCCAAAGCCTTTCTGATCTCACTTGGTTGAAGATAACTTGGTGACTTCCTTGATGGCAGGTAGAGTGGCTTGCTCCAGGATGAGCTGTGCGATTCTGTCACCTTCATTGACAGTGTACAGTTGGTCCTTGTGGTTGACTAGTAGGACTTGCATTTCTTCTTGGAAGTCAGGGTCAATGACTCCAGCGCCAACATCCAGTGAGTGCTTGACACTGAGGCCAGATCTTGGTGCAATTCTTGCATAATGTTCCTTGGGTATTTCAACTGCAAGGCCAGTTGGAATGAGCCTTCTTTCGTGAGCAGGAATAGTGACTTATTGGACAGATTGAAGGTCTAAACCAATGGCTCCTTCTGACTGTGCTTGAGGGGTCTGGGCCTTGGGATTGACTTGTATGAAATTAAGTACAACTTCTTGTTTGACTTGGTGACCTTGAGTGTCTTTGGACAGGGCCAGGATCCTCTTGGGTTCGGTAGTCTTCTTGGGACATTTGGTGGCAATGTGGCCAGGCTGTTGGCAAAAGAAGTTGGCTCTAGCCTTCTTGAGGCACTCCTTTTCCTCAGGTGTAAGCTTGTTCTTCTTGTTCTTGTCGATGGTGTCTAGATCTATGGGGGCAGGTCCAACAGTTCTGACTTTGGTTTCCTCCCTTCTGTGGTTGTTGTTGAATGGCGGTCTCTTCTGCTTGAAGTGGTTGCCATAGGTAATGACATCGAACCTATCAGTAATTTTCATTGTAGTGTCTAGGTCTTTGGGTTCTTCAAGTTCAACATGAACTCGGGTTTGTCCTTTGAGACCTCGGATGTACTTGTTGACCTTCTTGTCTTCAGTGACATGAGGTAGCTCCAAAAGAATTGACAGGAATTGTACATTGTATGCTTGCACAGACTTGAGTTGTTTGACATTCACCAGGTGGTCTCGCGTGACCTTGGTGCTGTTGACAGGTTTGAATTGGCCTTGAATGGCATCTGAGAATTCACCCCAGATCTTGATTCGGCTAGAGAATCTTGTATTCTGGACATGATTTCGCCACCAGATTGCGGCATTTCCTCGAAGGAGTGTGGTGGCAAATTGGACTAGTACTGCTTCATCCAAATTGGTCAGTTCTCCATACTGCTCCAATTGGAAAAGCCAAGCGTCAGTAGACAGTCCTCCCCTTTGGCCATCAAAGGTGTCAGGCTTCTGAGGCTTGATGGTGACTGCTGTTGGAGATACTATTGTGGGTGCAGATATAGATACAGGGGCTTTGCCCTCCTTCTTGTCTAGGCATTCTTGAAGTTGGGAAATTTGGGCCAGTGCAGTGTGCAGCAGGCTTTCTATAGTCCCAGATGACTGAGTAGGAATTGGCTGTTCCTCCTCTTCTTCTTGCTGAATGTAGGGTGTGTTCTGTGGGACGTAGTTGTTGTAAGGGGTATTGCCCCAGTCATTGGCATCCATGGACATAGTGTTCAAGTAGTCCTTGAGGGGTTTTCTTGAGAGGTTTCTTATTTAGGCAAGGTGTAACTTAACCGCTGCTACCAAGTATAATGGTTCTGGTTTCTGAAATGAGGAAGCGACTAGGTTCTAAGTGCTCAAAATAGCTCGAAGAGTTATTGAGAGTTCAGGAAGTTCTTGTGGATTCAGGGAGAAAATATTCTGAGCTTTATTCAAGAGAACAGAGAGGATATTTATACAAGATATGAAAGAAGGATCCGGAAGGATCTGAGTAATCAATGGAAATGTCAAGAGGAAGGTTCTCGGCAATGATGACAAATAAAGATCTGCAATGTTCCATAAAGTTCCATAACTAGCTAAGACTGGAACGGAAGTGACAAGAATGTTCTAGCTGTGGCTTAATGCCAAGAGATGATTTCTAATCATTCGGAAGATACTGGAAGGTTACGGAAAGTACTAGAAAGACAAAGAAAAGGAAATAAACTACACCAAAATGTTACAATAGTTTACTCTTTTTCTTTATCTTTTCTAATATCTTCTATAATCTTCCAGTATCTCCTAAATGCTTAAAAATCCTTTCTTAGTACCAAGCCTTAGTTAGAACATTCTAGTTACTGCTATTCTAGTTTTAGCTAGTAATGGAACTTCATGGAACATTGTGGAACTTTATTTATCATCTTTGCTAAGAACCTTTCTCTTGGTATTTCTATTGATTTCTTAGATCCTTCCAGATCCTTCTTTCAGATCTTGTATAAATAACCTCTCTGTTCTCATGAATAAAGCTCAGAATATTTTCTTCCAGAAACCACAAGATCTTCCAGAACTCTGAGTAACTCTTTGAGCTACTTTGAATCTCTAGAATTAAGTCACTTTCTCACTTAGAAACTAGAACCTTATAGAGATATTGAAGTAGTGAGTCAAATTAATGAAGAATACCCAGCCTTACTCATAGTAATAATATTCAGCAGACTACTGAACATAATATCAGAAAGCTTTATAGACTTTAGTTTGAAAATCTTAAAGTTATAAGTATAAAAAGTATTATATCTCTCAAGGATCTGATGATCTAATTGGATTACCTTAAACTTGAATTTATAATAATAATTATCAGAGATAAGTAACTCAGTGACATAGTCTCCAAGGAAGGTAATATTGTAGACCTTGAAAAGGTGAAGCCCCAAAGGTACAGATTCTTATAAAAGATAGAGATAACTTAGTGGGCAATCTTATTGATATTGTAGTAGGCCACAGAAATCGTACCATTCGAAATTGCCACTTAGTCATATACCATATCAAGTGCACCAAGCAACCAAGACTGCTTTACTGCACCAACTTGCATAAATAACGAGATATACCAAAAGAAGATGTTTACCCATACAGGACCTGTACACTGTACAGCACCTGTACACTGTACAGCACCTGAACACTTGTACCAGAACAGAAAACACCTGATATAAATAGCACTCTATAATTAGCCAGATAGCAACCAGGTAGCAACCACAATGTATAAAATACCCCAGAGACAAGAGTGAATAAACCTCAGTCCGAAATTGAATCCAAAGCAAAAGTCAAGTCTGCCTACAACACTTTGAGGGATACACCTGCCCAGAGCCACTTGGTCCAGAAAGGATTACAACACTTAGGAGAAATGCCCACTCTAGAGCCTCTTCTAGGAGATTGTGAGCTTGGTACCTCATTTCCACTCCAGTCCACTTTCCGATACAAAGAAGTTTGTGAAGTCCGCCATTTTTGGTTTGCTTGCCAGATAAGCCAGAAGTCCATCAGTTTAAGTCTGCCAGTTAAAAGGAAATCAAAGACAGTCTATAAACACAACTTTGCAGTGAATTTTTGTGCAAACGAAGCCAGTCTTTGACGCAACTTTGCCAGCCGCCGCCGTTTAAGAAGTCCGCCACATTTGGTCCGCCATTTTCTAGAGATCCAGTTTAAGTCTGCCAATCCGCCGCATTCCGCCGATCGTCCGCATCGTTCGCCCGCATTTATTCAAGTAACCCGCAATGCCGCTCAGCCACATCGTCTGCTTAACCACATCATTCGAAGACCACATCCAGAACCCGCACGCATAAGGAAACCTGATCGCTGTCACGCCATCAACCCAAATCCGCACCCTTAAAGGAAATTGATCGCCGGTTCCCAGAGAGTCCGCTATTAAGGAAATCCGCCTGATTATCCAAGATCGTCGGTCACACGAATTATCCACCATTGCTCAAACCGTCCTACAGACCGTTATACAACCAAAGAATGCCGCCAAATTAGGAAATTGCATGCAGAAAGTCTCCAGCTGTTGAATATTATACCACTAAACACCAACCCAACACAGGAGGAACCTATATCTATTATCTGAACATTTTGTTGCTTTTTGACAAAGTAACTGGGGGCTCAAGCCAATCTACACAGCTGCCCAACCTTGTAATTTGCCTCTATTGAGCTGGGCATGTTACATTTGGCGGCTCAATTGGGAATATTCTCAAAAGAATTATCATGACTTTTCAGCTCACAGAACCCAACCTTCAACCTGGAGACCAGCACCACTGCAACCTTTGATACAGTACCAATCTCAGTCACCACAGGAGAAGAAATACCAGCTCTACAAAGTGTTGGACAGGAAGAAGCATAATTACCTCCAGAATTGGATACCACTCAGAAGAATCTGACACTGCAGAAACCAGCACTGTACAAAATCCTCCACTAGTACCACCAGCAGATACACCAACCAGAGATTTTGACGAGCTCACACCAGACGAAGTAGACAACACCAACCAAGACTTTGACAACCTTGCCCGAGACCTTAATAATTACCTGGAAAGATTCCCCCCAAGAGTCTTCCTTGATTTACCCAGATCAGTAACCCCAATCCAAAGAATTCAACCCACAAGGCTCCCCAGAATAGTACCGAGAAGGGCACTATCTCCCAGATCCCTTGCACCTTCAAGTTCATACCCATCAACAGCCAATAACTCAGAATCAGAGCCAGAAATTGAAACAGAATCAGAAGACAGTGAAGACGAAATGGGCACAACTCTACCCACATTCGCAGGATACCCAGAGGAGGATCCAAGAGAATTCATAGATGCAATCAAAGGAAAAGCAGCCCTGAGAGATTTGTCAACCCAAAGACGAATCAATGTTTTCAAGGCACAGCTGAGAAAACCAGGTAAAGGCATCTTCACTAGAACTGCAAATGATGTTGACACAGACCTAGGAGATGTCATAGAGAATGCAAGATCAGCAGAAGAACAATATGAGGCCATGTAGCACTGGATCATTGAAAAGTATGCAGGAAATGAAACCCATCACAAAGCTCAAGAATCCATCATGGGAATGAAGATGAATCTTGGAGAATCCCCAAGAGCATTCTTTACAAGAATTCAGAAGAGAATGCATGCTGCCGGGTTCAATGCCACCAATCAAGACATCATTGGTCCAATGACCTTCATGAATGGAATTCCACCCAACATTGCCCATCATGTCCAAACCCTGGGCATCAGGAAGCTTGAAGAGCAAGTAGATGCAGCCTAAGTACTTTGATGTCAAACAAGGAACTACCTGGTCTGACAATTGGAAAGAAGACAAAGAAGACCTCTTGGTCAAGGCCCTATAAGGAATCCTTCAAGGAGAATCAAAAGGAGAGAAGCCTACCAAAGAATGGAAGAAAGACAAGAATGAGATTCAAAACCTCAATTCGAAAGTAGACAGACTGGTTAGCCAGATTGAAAGGCTCTCCACATGCGAAAATCGGAACTACTAGCCAAGGTACCCCCCTCAAGAAAATCGGAACTACCAGCCGAGGTACCCTCCATGCGAAAATCGAGATTACCAGAGGAACTACCCATCCTCTGATAATTGAAACTATCCTTCAAGAGACAGAACAGAGGTCCAATGCTACAAGTGTAGACAGCAAGGACACTATGCCTCTGAATGCAACAACCAAGGCAGCTCAAGGAATTCTGAGCCACCAAACCGAAAGGATACCCACAACAAAAGGACAGAAGCTCACCCAGTTGAAGACTATGAGCAGAGTGACAGTGAGGAATATAGTGACCTAGACTTGTATCCAACCAAGGCTGAATATGAAGAAGCAGTCTACCCAGCAGAAAAAAGAAAGAGAGCAGTAGGTCACCCCCGAACTGTTGAAAAGCCACCAAAAAGAATCAGCAGAAGAATCATCCGAAATGAAGATGAAGAAGTACAGGTTGATACACCTCCCCGATCTCCTTCACCCTTCACCCCTGGAGCTACCATCAATGGAGAAGACCCTCAACCAGAATCTGCCGATGAAGAAATGGGAGAAGAACCAGAATCCAAAACCAAGACTCCAAAGTCCAAAAAGAAATACATCCCAAAGACCATGCCCTGGGACATCTACAATGAAGCCTGGAAGAAGATCCAAGAAGCCAAGATGGAAGTACCACTCTTGCAGTTTCTTCAATTGACACCTGCTGGAGTAAGGAACAAGTTGCTGTGAACCACTAGATCCTATACAAGAAGAGTTCCCATCTCTCAAGAAGAACCAGCATCCCCAGCAGTACAAGCTGCAGAAAGGCATGTCAGCACCTACTTGTTTGGAGAAATCAGAGGCCAGAAGGCAAAAATCCTCATTGACACAGGAGCAGCTGTATGTGTCATTGCCAAGAAATTCCTGGACAGCATTCAATGGCCCATTGATGGATCCTCCAGCCTCAGCATCATAGTAGCTGATGGAGCCTGAACTCAACCCCTGGGAGAAGTCTGAAACATCACCATCACTCTTGGACACATTTAGTTTGCCATCCCCAAAGCAGTTGTGACTGAAGCTGTCACTTATGACATGATCCTTGGTACCAATTGGATGAAGGAGATGAATGCAGATGTCAACATTGGCCAACAAGTACTCAAATTTGACTACAGAGAAAAGAAGTACCAAGTCAAAGTCACCAGCTTCAAGCCATCAAAGAAAAAGAAGGTGACCATCCAAGAAGAATATGCCAGTAGTGAAGAATCTACTACTGAGGAGGAGGAAGAAGAGGACTCTGAAAATGACAATGACCCCAGGCTGAGGCCCCGAATCAACATGGTAGAAGACAGACCAGAAGATAATGTGTGGGCACAAGATACTATCCCCATCACAATCGGAGCCATTGCTGAAGAAGCCAGAGGATGCATTAGATGCCTCCATAGACAGAAATGTGAGGAACACACATCCAGACATGTGGGAATTCGAAAGAGTCCTGGCACTACATGCCCTGAATGCAGAAGAAAGAAGAAGAGATGCCTCCACAATATTCAGCCGAAAAGCCATGCACAAGTAATGCTCCACCCTGAAATTGAAGCAGCCGAAATTCAAGCAATTTGGGACCAGCCTCTAGAAGAAGAAGATGACAGTATTTCCGAAATTGAAGAGCTCCCCACAGCTGTTTCATGGGATGATCCGAATTGGGCACCACAAGAAGGAGAAGAAGACAGCACTCCCTGGAGTGAAGAAGAAGCTGGACCCAGCTCACAACCAGTCATTCCAAGGCCCAAAACCCATCAAGAGAGAGCCTTCCGAATGGGCAGATGCCCTCATCAAGTCATCTTCCACTCACCAAGAGACTACTGCTATCAGTGCCACATATTGGACCAGCAAGCCAGACAACCCCCTGGACCAGAATCTCTGAAAATCATTGCAGAAGGAACCTCATTCCAAGAATCCACCACCTCACTTGTAAAAAGAAGACATGGAGTCGGATTCTACACCCAGACAGAAGTGAAACCCCTCTCTACCCTCCCTCCAAAGTATGATTCAAATGGATGCAGATTTCCGAAGCTAGGAGAAATCGAAGAAAGAAAGAAACACTTCCAAGCCATGGGATTTTGCCATCATGGAAAGAACCCAAGATGCTGGCCTTGTCAACATGAAAAGATCCATCTCAGCAAGGATGTGATTGTGCATACACTCAAGAGAGGAGATGACTGAGCCCAAATTCGAAAGGAGAAAAAGAAGAAGCCTACAAAGAAGGTCCTCAAGATATATGACCTGGGAGAAGATATCCTGGCTCTCATTCACTATGCAACTCGCCAAGGATGGATAGATGATGTTATCAATTTCATGGAAGCCCTGGACCCCACTGGAAAAAGAGGAATCAATTATCTTCGAGACCCCTCTACCGGAGCAAGATGGCCTCACCTAGACATCAGAGGATAGAAATCTAATGCCACAGGAGCCTCAGCCCATGGACAACCTATACTTGGCAAGAATATCACACAGTTCACCCTGCTTCATCCCAATGCAATTCCACCGAAAAAGGCACACCAAGAAGATGTTGGCTATGACCTCAGTAGTCTTTATGACACTACCATGAGTCCTGAAAGTACAAAGCTCATCAGAACCAGTATTGCCATGCAACCACCCAAAGGAACTTACATCCAGTTGACCTCAAGGTCTGGTTTAGCCCTTGAAGGACTCTCTACTGAAGGAGGAACCATTGACCCAGGATACACAGGCGAAATCAAGATCATCTTAAGAAATGGAAGTGGTGAATGGATTCGAATCAACAAAGGAGACAAAATCACTCAAGCAGTCTTCCTCGAGTACAAGACTCCTCAGTTACAAGAAGTACCCAAGCTCACTCAAGGAACCAGACAAACAAAAGGATTTGGAAGCTCAGATAAGAAGGAAGTACATCTCCTTCAGGTCAGCCAATTCAAAGCAAATGCCCCTCAGCAAGTCTTCTGCCAACCAGTGAAGCTTCACAAGAACCTCATCCTTGAGCCAGGAGAGCAAACCACATCGAAATCTTTGCACCACCAGACCCCAGGAATCTCTTCTTCGAACCCAATGAAGAAATTCGAAATCTGCACATAGAAGGGTATACATTCCCTGACAAGATGAATCCAGTACACTCCCAAGCAACCAATACCAGCTGGGACAACATCATCCTGCCAAAAGGAACCATCATTGGACACCTTGTGCCTTATCTCAACCGAACACACAGAGAAGTTTATGAACTAAACTTACAGGGAAATGCCAAAAGGTCACAGAAGAAAGGAAAGGCCCCTCTGCGACCCAAGAGAAAGTAAAGCCTTCCACAAACATTGGAGAAGAGTTGACACCTCAGCAACAAAAACAATTGACCAAACTCCTTCATAAATATCAGGACATCTTCACCACAGACTATGGCAACCCGCCATACAACCCATCATACCACTATAGTATAAATACAGGAAATGCAACACCCATCCGAGAGAAACCATACAGGATACCCCACCAATTGAAGACATTTGAAAAAGAACACATACAGGAACTCTTAGACAATGGTGAAGGTATTGATGCTGAAGATGCTTATGGTTATTGGAATGATGACTAAAGGGCAGTCTGGGACAGACCATCCTTTAGTGGGGGCTGATGTAGTAGGCCACAGAAATCGTACCATTCGAAATTGCCACTTAGTCATATACCATATCAAGTGTACCAAGCAACCAAGACTGCTTTACTACACCAACTTGCATAAATAACCAGACATACCAAAAGAAGATGTTTATCTGTACAGGACCTGTACACTGTTCAGCACCTGTATACTGTATAGCACCTGAACACTTGTACCAGAACAGAAAACACCTGATATAAATAGCACTCTATAATTAGCCAGATAGCAACCAGGTAGCAACCACAATGTATAAAATACCCCAGAGATAAGAGTGAATTAACCTCAGTCCGAAATTGAATCCAAAGCAAAAGTCAAGTCTGCCTACAACACTTTGAGGGATATGCCTGCCCAGAGCCACTTGGTCCAGAAAGAATTACAACACTTAGGAGAAACGCCCACTCTAGAGCCTCTTCTAGGAGATTGTGAGCTTGGTACCTCATTTCCACTCCAGTCCACTTTCCGATACAAAGAAGTTTGAGAAGTCCGCCATTTTTGGTTTGCTTGCCAGATAAGCCAGAAGTCGATCAGTTTAAGTCTGCCAGTTAAAAGGAAATCAAAGCCAGTCTATAGACGCAACTTCGCAGTGAATTTTCGCGCAAACGAAGCCAGTCTTTGATGCAACTTTGCCAGCTGCCACCATTTAAGAAGTCCACCACGTTTGGTCTGCCATTTTCAAGAGATCCAGTTTAAGTCCGCCAATCTGCCGCATTCCGCTGATCCACCTTGTTTGTCCACATCGTTCACCCGCATTTATTCAAGTAACCCACAACGCCGCTCAGCTGCATCGTCCGCTTAACTGCATTGTTCGAAGACCGCATCCAGAACCCACATGCATAAGGAAACCCAATCGCCATCATGCCATCAATCCGAATTGCACCCTTAAAGGAAATTGATCCCCAGTTCCCAGAGAGTCTGCTATTAAGGAAATCCGCCTGATTACCCAAGATCGTCGGTCACACGAATTATTCACCATCGCTCAAACCGTCCTACAGACCGTTATACAACCAAAGAACGCCGCCAAATTAGGAAATCACATGCAGAAAGTCTCCAGCTGTTGAATATTATACCACTAGACACCAACCCAACACAGGAGGAACCTATACCTATTATCTGAACATTTTGTTGCTTTTTGACAAAGTAACTGGGGGCTCAAGCCAATCTACACAGCTGCCCAACCTTGTAATTTGCCTCTATTGAGGAAGGCATGTTACATTTGGGGGCTCAACTGGGAATTTTCTCAGCTCACAGAACCCAACCTTCAATCAAGAGACCAGCACCACTGCAACCTTTGACACAGTACCAATCTCAGCTACCATAGGAGAAGAAATCCCAGCTCTACAAAGTGTTTAGACAGGAAGAGATGTAATCACCTATAGAATCAGGTACCACTCAGCATCAGAAGAATCTGACTTTGCAGAAGCCAGCACTGTACGAAATTCTCCACCAGTATTACCAGCAGATATACCAACCAGAGATTTTAACAAGCTCACACAAGATGAAGTAGACAATACCAATCAAGACTTTGACAATCTCATCGAAGACCTCAACAATCATCTTGAAAGATTCCCCCCAAGAGTCTTCCTTGATTTACCCAGACCAGAAACTCCAATCCCAAGAAAC
>RQIL01013943.1:0-11027 GCA_003951145.1 Jimgerdemannia lactiflua | reverse complement strand
AAAAAAAAAAATCAAGGAACACTACCTCTGAACCAGTCTCAGATAGTGAGAACAGTGAAGATGAGCCAGATATGAGCTACTTACAGAAGTTCCATGGTGCAGATAATGAAAACATCGAGGAGTTTATCAGAGAAATTGAGGTACAAGCAGCTGCCAAGTGATGGGATGCAGAAAGAAAACTCAGCATTGTGGAGTCACTTTTGAGAGGCCTGGCTCTCCAAAGATACAACCAAGCCAGACAGAATGGAGGAGAAATCTATAGGGCAGAATAACATGCTCACCTTGCACTGAATGCAAATCATATACAAAGATACACCATCCACAAAGACTGGCTCCATGTTCAGTTCAATGGCCTTGAACACCAGCAAGAAGTACAAGAAGCTCTGACCTACATGACCCAAGATGTCAATGAAACCCCAAAGAGTTTCTATCATCAGATTCAAGCACAGATGATCAAGGCAAACTTGCAGCCTGCAGTCCAACTGGCACTAGCTTCAACTACCTTCCCCAATGGCCTATACTCAGAGCTCAGAAGGCAAGTTATCAGAATGGGATATTGGAGTATCGAGCAACAAGTTGCCAGAGCACAAGGATGCTGGGAAGCAGACTATAGACCAGCCCAGAAAGTACAAGTTCACCATGAACCTGCTAGAGTTGAGGCCCCAAGATCTTAAGGAACTACACCAGAACAAGAGAATGCATTCCTCAGAGCCTGGCTGGCCAACTATGAGAACAGACCACCTTCAACTTCAGCCCAATTCAGTCAACAGCAATAGTAACAGCCACTAAGGGTACAAGAGGACCCAATGACCATACTCACCAAACAGATGAAGGACTTAGCCATTGTGGTAGCACAGCTGAAGAATCAAGGAGGAAGACAACAAGATTACTGTCATGATAACAGGCCAGACTACTGATAACAGGACAATAGAAGTTCCTCTCAGGTACCCTCAGCTGTAACTGCAGGCTCAGCTACAACAGGTCTCCATGTTTTTACTGTGGAAATCAAGGCCACATCCAAAGGCACTGCCCAAGGAAGCAAGCTACTTAGTCCAATGACAGAATGTCAATCTCATTCAGATAGATGAAGAGATCTACCAAATGGAAGAAGAAATAGCCTAGCTTTGAGACCAAGGAGACACCCCCTCATATTATGAAGTCTATCCCTCTAAGATAACTTGAGAAGCAGCACCTGCTCAGACCAGAGGATGAGGAAGACCCCCAAAGATCCCACTCCCACCTCCATTGCCAGTAACAGTATCAACAGGCAAGTACTCTAGACATGGCCATTCTTTCTTGGATACTCCACAAGAGAAGGGTAAGAGAGTTAGAAGAGATACCTCCGAAGCAGAAGCAGGACCATCCAGGATGACCCTGAGTACTACTCTGCCTGACCTCAAGGAAGATGAACACATAGAAGCAGAATCTTCAGCCAATGAGCTGCCCATCAGGAATGAGAAATCCCACCCAGGATCTAGACACAGAAAGAGCAGCAGGCCCCATGAAGCAGCCTCTGTTTGGGAACAAATATGCACTTGAGATGCAGGCCTAACAGTTGAGCAAGTCCTCAAGAATGCACCAGAAGTCAGGCAAAAATTCCTGAAGGAAGCCAAGGAGGATACCAAGAGACTTCCTGTCCAAGAACCACACACACAAGAGCCCAGCACTATCCACATAGTGCATGAAAATTGGCATCAAGAATATTAATCCACAAGGCTTGTGAGTGGAAAAGTACATGGAGAAAATGCCTGAATTGTATTGACACAGGAGCAGCAGTCTGTGTCATCACCCAGAGAATGCTAGAAAAAATCGGTTGGAGAATTGATGAAAGAACCAAGGCAAGAGTCATCATGGCAGATGGATCAGCATCTATCCCCCTTGGACTTGTGTGAAACATCTCCATTCAAGTAGGGAAAGCCTGCCTCAATATTCCCCAAGCCATTGTGACCCTGGTGACCTCTTATGACCTGATCTTAGGAACAGATTGGATGCACTGAGTTGGAGCCAATGTGGATATCAGAAGGCAACTCCTAGTCTTCACCATTCATGGACAGAAGCACAAAGTACCCATTGAGTCAAGAGGACCATCAAGGAAAGCAAGTCAAGCATCTGAGACAGAATGGCAAGGATATGGTGAAACACCCACCACTATTGAGGATGAGGATGAGAGTGAAGCCAATTTCCTGCAAGAACTAGGAAGTGACTTTGATGCCCCTAGAGATCAAGATAGCAAGACAGAAGAACCCTTTGTTGGAGTCATTGACATCAAAGGTCTATAAGTAAGAATTAATAGGGACAACAATGAAAGAGCAGCATACAAGTTTGCAGGACCATCTATACAACTGCTACCTCCATTGATAGAGAATCGAATCATGTGAGCTTTCTGCCTAGGCATGTGTGAGCATTTTAACCACTTCTACTCACCAAGAGATGATTGCAGCAATTGCCGAATTCTGGACATTAAGAAGGTTCCAATGCCAGCAATTGAGGACAGAGACGAATTGAGATGAGCACCAGTTTCTAGCCAAGCAACTCCAAAGACCTTCAAGAAGACTTACTAAGAACAACAGAAGGTTCTTTCCTGGCAACCTGTGGAAACTCTCATAATCAAAAAAGATAGTAACAGTTCCTACACTATTACCCGAGCCCTCCAGATTACCCTGCCCACCTATGATAAGTACTGGAAGAGATACCCCACCAGCAAGGAGGTCAAGGAGCGAAATGAAGACTTTGTCAAGAAAGGACACTGATTGTGAAAAGACTTTCACTTACTACTGGTGTGAACATCGAAGTATTCATCTTAGTAAAGATGTCCACAAGAGCCGAGTTAAGAGGAAGGACCCCACTCTGCAAGAACCCTGAATCTGCTGGGCCTGCCAAAAATGCAAGGAGATCAACCATGAAGGAAACTGCAAAGCAAAGAACAAGACTGCTATCTGGGACCTACCATTGGAAATTCTGGCCATCATCCATTGGTATTGCCACCCACATGAAGAAAATCAAGGAGTCAATCTTGCTTTCACCCTCATGGAAGCTCTGGACCCACTTGGAAGGACTGGATTCAATTATACAAGGAACCCAAAGACAGGAGAACACTGGCTATTCTTTAAGCCAGAGTAAATGGAGTTCTCACCCACAATTACAGTAGCTGGAGTATCATTTCTCAAAACCCAGCCAGTCATCCAAGTCAAACTACTCTCACCTTGGGCCCAGCCCCCTCTTGCACAGATAGAAGGATCAGTGGGATATGACCTCTGCCTCCCCTATCAAGTAGTAATCCAACCCAGGAGCACCAGGACCTTTGACCTCCAAATTGCACTTGCCATACCACTGGGACTCTATGGACAACTAGCATCAAGATCATTCCTGGCAGCTGAAGGAATTACTGTGGAAGGAGGAGTCATTAATCAGGACTACTGAGGTCCCCTCAAAGTCGTCATCTGCAATAATGAAAGGACCCACTGAAACTTCAGCCCCTTGAAGGCTATCTGTCAAATCCTTTTCATCGAGACCTCACAACCCACCATCCAAAAGGTGAAGCAACTGGATGGTACCAAAAAAGGATAAGGAGGCTTTGGAAGCACCAATAGAAACCAACAGGAACCACCCATCAAGGTTCATGTAGTAAGAGTAGCCCAATTCAGACAAATGAGACCCTATATCTGCTGCCTCATCCAAGCAAGAGAAGACATTATCCTGCAACCTTACCAGCAGAGAGGCCTTGATATATACCTCCCAGAAGAAGCTGACAACTTGATATTTGTGCTATTAATGAAAGAATGAATTCATGACCAGATGTTACCAATTCACATCTCTATTAGGAATATGGGCTTTGAGGTGATCACCATCCCCAAAGGAACAATACTGGGATATTTTGAACCACTGATAGATACCTATGAGGAAGAAGTCTTTGAATTTTTGGGAAATGGCAAGCTCTCTCCAGTGAGACTGATGGTACTAGAGAGAAAGACTCAGCAATCAAAGCCATTAACATTGAGACAACTCTGACCAAGGATCAGCAACAACAGATACAGGAGTTGATAGAAGAATACAAAGATATATTTACCACTACATACAATAACTTCCCACCATATCAATATGGAGAACATCCTATATATACTGGAAATGCAAAACCTATCCAACGGCACCCCTACCGAACACTATATCACCTGATCGAGTTTGAACAACAACACATAGAAGAAATACTATGAAATAGAGTTATCAGACCCTCATCAAGCCCCTGGACTTCACCAGCAATTATCATGTCAAAGAAAGGAGAATGGAGATTAGTCATGGATTTCAGAAAGCTCAACAAAGTCACCACAGAAGATGCCTACCCACTGCTAAGAATAGATGACCTCCTCAATGCTCTTGGGAAAGCCAAGTACATGACCACTACAGATCAGTTTCAAGGATTCCAAGTAATACTCATTATCAAGGAGGACATCTGCAAAACAGCCTTCATCACCAGATGAGGACAATATGAATATCTCCGAATGCCATTTGGACTCTATAATGCATTGGCCTCATTCCAAAGAATGATGAACCATGTCTACCAGAACCTCATTGAAAGAAATGTGCTAGTCTATATAGATGATATAATTATCTACTCTGAGACATTTGAGCAATACTTGCAAAACCTCCATGAAGTGTTTGACACTATCTAAAGCTTAGGACTCAGACTCAATGCCAAGAAATGCTTCTTTGGGAAACACGAAGTTGAATATCTGGGGTATGTTATCTCAGCTCAAGGAACACATGCTGACCTGCATAAGGTGGAGAAAGATAAGAACTACCTGGTTCCTACCTCAGCAAAGGAGACCCTATCCTTCCTCATGTTAGTATCCTATTACTAGAGATTTATCCCAAGATTTTCAGACAAGGCAGCACCACTCCGAGACATCTCTAAGAAGGATCAACCATTCTATAGGAAAGAAGATCAGCAAAAATCATTTAATTTACTCAAGAAGGCTCTTACTGAAGCCCCTGTTCTGGTGTGGCCAAATTTTGACAAATGATTCATCCTGGTGACTGATGCTTCTACCCTTGAACTTGGATCAATTTTATCTCAACAAGATTACCAGAAGAAGAAACATATCATTGAGTATGCTAGCAAGGCCACACATGAGACTCAGGTGAACTATGGTGCTACCAAATTGTTGAGATTATAGGTTGCAACTCGATATAGCACTTGATATAGATAATTTGTGGCACAGTGGCGTTGGGGTGACATCATCAACAAATGCATAAAAGCACGTTACTTGAGTGATAAATAAATCACTTCTATTCCTCCTAAAAGTTCACAACAAAGGTTATGAGCCCTGATTAGCAGATAATATACACACCTCTTTAGTATATGCTACACTACAACATACGAAGATGTCAAACCCAGGAAGCCCAAGCTCAAGTGCTGCAACACTAAGCCCGGCAAGTAACACAAGTGGAGTGGGTACTGGCATGGGTACTACAGTCCCTCCGGCGATTGCTTCAGTAGTGGCTATGACTACAAGAATGACGATTCCTATCTTCGACGGTAAGGATTACGCCATATGGACATATCATATAAGGAATCTCTTGGAGGAATGTGGTCTAGAGAACTATTGGAAGCCACAGGTGCAAGTAATGAGATACAACCCAGTGAAGGATCACAAGGCATTGAGGGAGATCACGTTCACTCTATCGAATAAGCAAATGAAACTTGTTATGAACACTACAATGGCAAATGAAGCCTGGGAGACTCTACGCGATCACCATCAACAAGCATCTGCGTCCAACAGATTCCACCTGAAGGAATAATTATTTACTTTATTGATGAAGCCCAAGGAGAGCATTCAAGAATATGCCAACCGCATCAATGATCTGACGAATCAGGTGAACTCACTTTCTATGCCGGCAAACCTTATCAGGGAGGAAGACAAGGTCCTGGCCCTTATACGAGGCCTTCCAGACATGTATAACGTGGTCATATCTGCTATGCGGGAATCCAATAAGCTTTTGGACTACAAGCACGTTGTCATGAGCCTATTAAACAATGAATCGAGGCAGAACAATGGCACAAACGAAGACTACGACGAGAAAGCATTCTATGGCGTGTGTGGTCGGGGCAAAGGAAAGCCAAGCAAAGGACAAGGTCAACGCGATGGACAACGAGATGGTCAATGCACCAAATTCAGCGGTAAGTGCTTCTACTGTGATAAGCCCAGACATCGCATCCAAGACTGCAATCTAAAGAAGAAAGAAAAGAGAGACCAATGTGGTCAGGTGAACATCATGTACACCAACAATCAGAGCAGTGACGGGATGTTCTTTGTGGAGGCAGAGAGCTGCCAACATGCAAATGTAAGCACAAGTACTAATGTGTGTAGTGAAGAAGTTTGGCTCATGGACTCTGGCGCAATGCAATATATGACAGTGCACCACAAGTGGTTCTCTACATACAAGAAGTTCGAATATCCTATACCTATCAAACTAGGTGACAACAATGTGATCTATGCTCAGGGCAAAGGAAATGTCAGTATACAGCTGCATGGAAAGGTCAAAGAACTCTCAGGCACTTTTGCAGACATACTATATGCTCTGGATATTGGCAAAAATCTCTTCTCGATAGGACGAATGATGGCCTGAGGAGACAAAGGAGTCAACATACACCTGAACGGAGTAACAGTAATCGATCTAAAGAATAATAAGGAATTAATATATGCATCAAAAAGAGGGAACCTTTACGCAATCAACGGTATGCCGAACAGTACATCGGCACATTCCGCAATGACAAACGACACCTGGCATGTATGGCATGAAGGGTTAGGACACATCGGCCAGACAAGCTTAGAACGGATGATGAGAAATAGCTCAGTGAAAGGATTGCCGAACTGTACATCTCTGAATTTCTTTTGCGATTACTGCGCAGTGAATAAGGCTTCTCAAAGGACTATTCAGGAATGGATGAAGCGAGCAAATGGTATACTCGATCTTATACATACAGACATCTGTGGTCCCATGCATACATCATCACATTCCGGGAAGAAGTATTTCATTACTTTCATAGACGACTACACTCATAAGGCTCATGTATACTTCCTCTCAGCAAAGAGCGAAGCATTCGAAAAATTCAAAGAATTCAAGATGAGCATGGAGAACGATACAAAATGTCAGATAGGAATACTACACTTGAATAACAGCACAGAATATGTAAACAAGTCCTTCAAACAATTCTTAAAAGAGCATGGAATACGACATACTAGAACAGCTCCCTATACTCCGCAACAAAATGGTGTGGCAGAATGGTTCAATTGAATGATCATCGAGATGGCGCGAATGATGATGAATGCAGCTGGTTTGCCGCAATCCTTCTGGGCTGAAGCATTGAACATGGCGGTATATATACGCAATCGATGCATTTCTCGAGCCTTAAGTAAAGAAAGTGACATACAGTCTAAGGATGATAACCTCACACCTGAAGAACTGTGAAGCAGATCCAAGCCTGACGTCTCACACTTATGGACATTTGGAAGCAAGGCTTACATATTGGATAAAGGTGGAAATAGAGGAAAATTTGAGCCTAAGGCAAATAAGCATATATTCCTTGGATACAACGGATCAGCGTATAGGTTGTGGAACATGCAAAAGCGCAGTATGGTCATCTCTCATGACGTTCAGTTCAAAGAGAAAGCAAAGGAAATTCGTGTGGAAATTCCTATACCTGTAATTAATCCAATGGCGAGTGGAACTATGCCGACGGTGAATGCAACTACACTAATGATTCCGGCAATACAGTACAACCTATGCCTATGAGATCAACAGCGCAAGTACCTATGAGACCTCCTGAACTGAGAATTATGGAGATTTTGGATAATGAAGAGGACATCTTTCCAAAGGATAAGAAAAAGCACAAATCTGGGATAGATAATGAAGTCCAAGCAGATCTGAGAAATTACTGGGACCCACCGAAGTCATCTCGTCATAAATAACATTATGTGAACTATGCCTGTGAATGCGCTTATATAGCAATGACCAGTGAACTGGCACACTACGATGAAGCCATTCATTTTAATGATAAAAAGGAGTGGAAAAAGGCTATAGATGAGGAGTATGGCTCACTCATCGAGAATGATACATGGGATTTGGTCCCTCTTCCAGCAAATTGATAAGCCATAGGATCCCGATGGGTATATAAGATCAAGCGTGATAACAATGGTAGCATAGAATGATACAAGGCCCGATTCATGGCAAAGGGGTATTCACAAGACTTTGGAGTCAACTATGATGAGATGTTTTCCCCGGTATTTAAGCTTACTTCACTTAGAATACTTCTTGCAATCGGAGCCAAGTATGACTATGAGATACATCAAATGGATGTTAAGATAGCTTTCCTAAATGGAGACATGGATACCAAACTATATGTTCTTCAACCACAAGGATACGAACTCTATAACAATGAGAAGGAGTTAGTATGCAGACTATGCAAAGGCCTCTACAGTATAAAACAGGCAGTGAGGCTATGGAATCGAAATATCGATGATTATCTCATAGAAGAGAACAGGTTCAAATGATGCGAAGCAGACCCATACATATACACTCATCATACATCCTCAGGAACGATGTACCTGGAAATTTGGGTCGACGATATCATTCTGGTTGGGACGACAAGTGAGATCAACGAAGTAAAGGCGACACTATGCAAGAAGTTCAAGATAATAGATTTGGGTGATGCGTCTTTCCTTTTGGGGATATCCATCATATGTAACAGGAGCACGCGTACTATACACTTAAGCCAAAAAGCCTACATTCAGACAATACTTGAGCGATTCGGTATGGGCGAGTGCAAGCCAGTCGGAACACTGATGGAGATGTCTGTGAGATTAAAGAAGTCTGATACACCCGACAATAATGATATTCCCTATCAATAAGCGGTAGGATCCCTTATGTATCTAATGCTCGGGACAAGACCTGACCTATCATATGCAATCAACAAGGTGGCGCAATATGCATCATGCTACGACAACTCGCATTGGATGGCAATCAAGTGCATATTCAGATACATTAAAGGTACAAAGAGTTATATGCTCAATTTGGGTGATAAAGGAGTTAAAAGACTAAGCAGGAGTACTGTTACTGTAAGCCTTTCCGGCACGTGTGACGCTGATTGGGCTGGGGACTTGGATGACAGAAGGTCTACGACAGGATACTTCTTCTATCTCGGTGATGGTGGAGCCATTTCATGGCAAACTCATAAGCAATCATCAGTAGTGACATCGTCTATGCAAGCAGAATATCAAGTGTCATCTACGGCAATGAAGGAAGCCATCTGGCTTCGTGAACTGCTAAAGGATCTGGGATTCCCTCAAGAATCTACGACTATATGTCAGGACAACCAATCTACCATTGCTTTGGCAAAGAACCCTATACATCATGCAAGGACCAAGCATATTGATATACAGCACCATTATATAGAGGAATGCATTGAAAATGAGGCTATATGCCTGCTATACATCCCTATGGAGCAAATGGCGGCAGATTTGCTAATGAAGGCCCTTCCAAAGGCAAAGTTCGATTTTTGCATACAAGGAATGGGTATAATGATGAGCGACAAGCAAATAATAGCAAACAATGGGTAAAAATAAATATTACGGTGAAATGACAGGTAGAATGAGTGTTACAGCAAATATTTGCAATGGGAACTTATAATATTGCTCAGGATTTCCATTTTTCACTACTTCTCTTACCTATTTTTATACTTATAAGCAGAGAATTTCGACCTTTTTCGGTCATCTAGATAGCATCCCATTGGTAATGTTTTGTTTGCATTCTTTATCTCGTTGAGCAGGAGTGTTGAGATTACAGGTTGCAACTCGATATAGCACTTGATATAGATAATTTGTGGTGCAGTGGCATTGGGGTGACATCATCAACAAATGCATAAAAGCGCATTACTTGAGTGATAAATAAATTGCTTCTATTCCTCCTAAAAGTTCACAACACAAATTAGAATACCTCACAGTAGTATGGGCAGTAGATCACTTCAGACACTATCTCTTAGGAAAGAGATTTGCCCTCATTACAGACTATAAAGCCCTCTATTGGTTGTTCAAGAAACTAGAGCTCTCAGGAATCTTTGCCAGATGGATCATATCTCTGCAAGAATACCAGTTCATCATTGTCTACAAGAAGGATACCAAGAACTCCAATGTGGATATCTTGTTAAGAATCCCATAAATTCAAGAAGGAAAGGAGCCCTCATGAGAGAAGGCTGCTTCCTGCTCTCCCAAATGAATCAAGAATTATGCCTTGCCCTCACCTGGAGCCTGCATCATAGGAGCTTCAAGAAAGGAATCAAGCCAGCTCACAAGCTGTTTATCCAGAGAAACTTCAAGAAATTTCAAGAAGGCAACAGCAAACTTTGGAGATTAGAAGGAGATCAATACACCTGAGTCCCAAGAGAAGATGAGATACCAAGAATACTTATAGTCAACTAAGATCAGAATGCACACCAAGGAATTGGAGCTACCATTGCCAGAATCAAGAAAAGATACTGGTAGCCCAAGATGAGAAAACAAATTTCCACACATATTCAATAATATGATACTTACCAGAGATACTGACAAAAGGGTGGGGCAGTGTATGGGTAGTGTAAATAGGGAGCATGAGCAGAGGCAGTGGGATGTACTTCGGACAAGGGTGCTAGACATAGTAGGTAATGAGTGGCTCACACTGGAGTGGGTCATTGTAGTGTGGATAGGGATGGTGGGATACTGGTTGGCAGTTTTCAAGGACAGAAAGAAGTTGACCCTGGGAGAAAAGATAGTGAGGTGGTGGTAGTTGATGAAAGATATGCTGACAGGGTGGCAGAAGGGCTGGGGCTCTGGGGAGGGGTGTCATAGGAAGCTAGTGAAGGTTATATATAGCAAGAGTGAGAGATAGGTATGGGTGATTGGTAATGAGATAGTGTTTGAGAGGATAGGGGTGGGGGGGAGTGTGAGTGTGGGAGTGGGGTAGTATGAAGTGAGCTGGGGCTACTGATGTGGTATGAG
>RQIL01013932.1:0-11028 GCA_003951145.1 Jimgerdemannia lactiflua | reverse complement strand
ATAATTATTTTTATTAAATATCTCAAGTTTGTAGCTCTAAAAATTTTTAAATTTACAGAGTCATCTAATGGACTTTCCTAATTTAAGCAATATGGCCCAAGATTATTTACCTATTCCAGCAACAAGTGCACCCGTTGAATGGGTGTTTTCTGGTGATAAAGAGCTTGTTGTACCAAGGAGATACTCTCTTAAAGCTGAGACCATTCAAGCATGCATGTGTCTGAAATCCTGGTGGAGTTCAGCATCTTGATTTCAACTTATTGTAACTCTATAATATCTAGTGTGACAAACCACAAAAACATACCATCTGAATTATTGCCAGATGACGCAAACAAGTCAGATGACATGAACATTAGTATAGCATAGTAACCAACACAGCAACCATTGCTGCGGAAAATTGTATAAATAATCAGATAGCTAAAATAAGGAAAATCCCTGATAGTGGCTGTCACCCTAACAGTGGCTGTCACCCTGACAGTGGCTGTCACCCTCAAATACACCATAAATAGCAAATCTATAGTTAGCCAGATAGCAACCAGGTAGCAACCACAATGTATAAAATACCCCAGAGACAAGAGTGAATAAACCTCAGTTCCGAAAGTTCAAAAAGCAAAAGTCAATTGTCTGGTACACTTAGGAGGAGAAACCTGCCAACAAGCCACTGCCAAGAAATTGTGAGCATTGTTCATTTCCACTCCGGTCCACTTTCTGATATAAAGAAGTTTATCGTTTCCAGTTTTGCCACCGAGTTCAAGTGAAGAACTTCACTGCCTGTTTCAATAGAAGTCCGCCTTTTTGGTTCGCTTGCTAGATAAGCCAGAAGTCTACCAGTCTAAGTCCGCCACTCAAAAAGCCAGTCTATCTGATGCAACTTCGCAGTGATTCAGTTTGCACAAATGAAGCCAGTCTTTGACATAACTTTGCCAGCCGCCATTTTCAAGAGAAGTCTGCTGATCTGCCACGTACTGCCAATCCACCTCATTTAAGTCCACTAGTTTAAGTTCACCTCTCAAAGCTAGTCAATCAATGTAACTTGAAGCTCAAAGTCTTGCCGCCGTTTTCAAGTAATCCACCGATCCACTGCATTCCGCCGATCTGCATCGTTCAACTGCATCATTCTAGTCTGCCGCTTAAGGAATAAGCCACCATTTGTCCATGACCATTCACCTTGTTTGCCCGCATTTATTCAAGTAACCTGTAAAGCCTGCTCAGCTGCATCGCCCACTTAATCGCATTATTCGAAGACTGCATCCAGAACCCGCATGCATAGGGAAACCCGATTGCCATCACACCAGCAACCCATATCCAGAACCCACACCCTTTAAGGAATAACTGATCGCCAGATTCCCAGAGAGTCTATGTCTTTAAGGAAATCTGCCAAATTCGCCGTACACCAGATCGCCGGGTCACACGAATTTACCCGTCACCCTAGAAGGAAACCCATTCACATACGCAACCCAAGAACGCTGCCAAATTAGGAAATTGCATGCAGAAAGTCTCCAGCTGTTGAATATTATACCACTAGACACCAACTCAATACAGGAGGAACCTATATATATTATCTGAACATTTTGTTGCTTTTTGACAAAGTAACTGGGGGCTCAAGCCAATCTACACAGCCACCCAACCTTGTAATTTACCTCTATTGAGCCAGGCACATTACATTTGGGGGCTCAACTGGGAATATTCTCAAAAGAATTATCGTGACTTTTCAGCTCACAGAACCCAACCTTCAACCTAGAGACTAGAACCACAGCAACCTTTGATACAGTACCAATCTCAGCTACCACAGGAGAAGAAATACCAGCTCTACAAAGTGTTTGGACAGGAAGAAGCGTAATTACCCCTAGAATCAGATACCACTCAGAAGAATCTGACTTTGCAGAAGCCAGCACTGTATGAAATCCTCCACCAGTACCACCAGCAGATACACCAACCAGAGATTTTGACGAGGTCACACCAAACAAAGTAGACAACACTAACCAAGACTTTGACAACCTTGTCCAAGACCTCAACAACCATCTCGAGAGATTCCCTCCAAGAGTCTTCCTTGACTTACCCAGACCAGAAACTCCAATCCCAAGGAACCAACCCACAAGACTCCCCAGAATAATAACGAGAAGAGCACCATCTCTCAGATCCCTTGCACCTACAAGTTCATACCCATCAACAGCCAATAACACAGAATCAGAGCCAGAAATCGAAACAGAATCAGAAGACAGTGAAGATGAGATGGGCACAACTCTACCCACATTCACAGGATACCCAGAGGAGGATCCAAGAGAATTCATAGATGCAATTGAAGGAATAGCAGCCCTGAGAGATTTGTCAACCCAAAGACAAATCAATGTCTTCAAGGTACAACTGAGAGAACCAGCCAAAGGCATTTGTACCAGAACTGCAAATAATGTTGATACAGACCTAGGAGATATCATGGAAAATGCAAGATCAGAAGAAGAACAATATGAGGCTATGCAGCACTGGATCATCGAAAAGTATGCAGGAAACGAAATCTGCCACAAAGCTCAAGAATCCATCATGGGAATGAAGATGAACCTTGGAGAATCCCCAAGAGCATTCTTCACCAGAATTCAGAAAAGAATGCATGCTGCTGGATTCAATGCTGCCAATCAAGACATCATCAGTTCAATGACCTTCATGAATAGAATTCCACCCAACATTGCTCAACATGTCCGAACCCTGGGCATCAGGAAGCCTGAAGAGCAAGTAGATGCAGCCCAAGGATACTTTGATGTCAAACAAGGAACCACCTGGACTGATAACCAAAAAGAAGACAAGGAGGACCTCTTGGTCAAAGCCCTGCAAGGAATCCTTCAAGGAGAATCAAAAGGAGAGAAGCCCACCAAAGAATGAAAGAAGGAAAAGATGAGATTCAAGACCTCAATTCAAAAGTAGACAGACTGGTTAGCCAGATTGAAAGGCTCTCCACATGCGAAAATCAGAATTACCAGCCAAGGTATCCCCCTTGGGAAAATCGGAACTACCAGCCAAGGTACCCCCCATGCAAAAATCGAGATTACCAGAGGAACTACCCATCCTCTGATAGTCGAAACTATCCTCCAAGAGATAGAGCAGAGATCCAATGCTACAAGTGTGGACAGTAAGGTCACTATGCCTCTGAATGCAACAACCAAGGCAGCTCAAGGAATTCTGAGCCACCAAACCAAAAGGATACCCACAACAAAAAAACAGAAGCTCACCCAGTTGAAGACTATGAGCAGAGTGACAGTGAGGAATACAGTGACCTAGACTTGTATCCAACCAAGGCTGAATACAGAGAAACAGTCTATCCAGCAGAAAAGAGAAAGAGAGCAGTAGGCCATCCCCGAGCAGTTGAGAAACCACCAAAAAGAACCAGCAGAAGAACCATTCGAAATGAAGATGAAGAAGAACAGGTTGATACACCTCCCCAGTCTCCTTCACCCTTCATTCCTGGAGCTACCATTAATGGAGAAGATCTTCTACCAGAATCTGCTGATGAAGATATGAATCCGAAACCAAGACTCCAAAGTCCAAGAAGAAATACCATGCCCCAGGACATCTACAATGAAGCCTGGAAGAAGATCCAAGAAGCCAAGATGGAAGTCCCACTCTTACAGTTCCTTCAACTGACACCTGCTGGAGTAAGGAACAGGTTACTGCGGACCACCAGATCTTACACAGAAGAGTTCCCATCCCTCAAGAAGAACCGGCAACCCCAGCAGTACAAGCTGCAGAGAGGCATGTCAGTACCTACTTGTTTGGAGAAATCGGAGGCCAGAAGGCGAAAATCCTCATTGATACAGGAGCAGCTGTATGTGTCATTGCCAAGAAATTCCTGGACAGCATTCAATGGCCCATTGATGGACCCTCCAGCCTCAGCATCATAGTAGCAGATGGAGCCTGAACTCAACCACTAGGAGAAGTCCAAAACATCACTATTACTCTCAGACACATTCAGTTTGCCATCCCCAAGGCAGTTGTGACCAAAGCTGTCACTTATGACATAATCCTTGGCACCAATTGGATGAAGGAGATGAATGCAGATGTCAAAATTGGCCAACAAGTACTCAAATTCGACTACAGAGGAAAGAAGTACCAAGTCAAAGTCACCAGCTTCGAGCCATCAAAAAAGAAGAAGAAGGTGACCATTCAAGAAGAATATACCAGTAGTGAAGAATCCACTACAGAAGAGGAAGAAGAAGAGGATTCCGAAAATGACAATGACCCCAGACTGAGGCCCAGAATCAATATGGTAGAAGACAGACCAGAAGACAATGTGTGGGCACAAGATACTATCCCCATCACAATCAGAGCCATTGCTGGAGAAGCCAGAGGATGCATTAGATGCCTCCATAGACAGAAATGTGAGGAACACTCATCCAGACATGTGGGAATTCGAAAAAGTCCTGGCACTACATGCCCTGAATGCAGAAGAAAGAAGAAGAGATGCCTTCACAATATTCAGCCAAAAAGCCATGCACAAGTAATGCCCCACCCTGAAATTGAAGCAGCTGAAATTCAAGCAATTTGGGACCAGCCTCCAGAAGAAGAAGATGACAGCATCTCTGAAAATGAAGAGCTCCCCACAGCCGTTTCATGGGATGATCCGAATTGGGAACCTTAAGAAGGAGAAGACAACACTCCCTGGAGTGAAGAAGAAGCTGGACCCAGCTCACAACCAGTCATTTTAAGGCCCGAAACCCATCAAGAGAGAGCTTTTCGAATAGGCAGATGCCCTCATCAAGTCATCTTCCACTCACCAAGAGACTACTGCTATTAGTGCCACATATTAGACCAGCAAGCCAGACAGCCCCCTGGACCAGAATCCCCGAAAATCATTGCAGAAGGAACCTCATTCCAAGAATCCACTGCCTCACTTGTAAAAAGAAGACATGGAGTCAGATTCTACACCCAGACAGAAGTGAAACCCCTGTCTACCCTCCCTCCAAAGTATGATGTGAATGGATGCAGATTTCCGAAGCTAGGAGAAATCGAAGAAAGGAAGAAGCACTTCCAAGCCATGGGATATTGCCATCATGGAAAGCACCCAAGATGCTGGCCTTGTCAATACGAAAAGATCCATCTCAGCAAAGATGTGATTGTACACACACTCAAAAGAGGAGATGATCGAGCCCAGATTCGAAAGGAGAAAAAGAAGAAGCCTACAAGAAAGGTCCTCAAGATATATGACCTAGGAGAAGATATCCTGGCTCTCATTCACCATGCAACTTGCCAAGAATGGATAGATGATGCTATCAATTTTATGGAAGCCCTGGACCCCACTGGAAAAAGAGGAATCAATTATCTTCGAGATCCCTCTACTGGAGCAAGATGGCCACACCTAGACATCAGAGGATGGAGATCCGATGCCACAGGAGCCTCAGCCCATGGACAGCCTATACTTGGCAAGAACATTGCACAGTTCACCATACTTCATCCTAATGCAATCCCACCGAAAAAGGCACACCAAGAAGATATTAGCTATGATCTCAGCAGTCTTTATGACACTACTATGGGCCCCAAAAGTACAAAGCTCATCAGAACTGGTATTGCCATGCAACCACCAAAAGGAACTTACATCCAGTTGACCTCAAGGTTTGGCCTAGTTCTTGAAGGACTCTCTACTGAAGGAGGAACCATTGATTCAGGATACACAGGCGAAATCAAAATCATCCTAAGAAATGGAAGTGGTGAATGGATTCAAATCAACAAAGGAGACAAAATCACTCAAGCAGTCTTCCTCAAATACAAGACTCCTCAGCTACAAGAAGTGCCCAAGCTCACTCAAGGAACCAGACAAACTAAAGGATTTGGAAGTTCAGACAAGAAGGAAGTACATCTCCTTCAGGTCAGCCAATTCAAAGCAAATGCCCCCCAGCAAGTTTTCTGCCAACCAGTGAAGCTTCACAAGAACCTCATCCTTGAGCCAGGAGAGCAAACCACCATTGAAATCTTTGCACCACCAGACCCCAGGAATCTTTTCTTTGAACCCAATGAAGAAATCCGAAATCTGCACATAGAAGGATACACATTCCCTGACAAGATGAATCCAGTACACTCATGAGCAACCAACACAAGCTGGGACAACATCATCCTGCCAAAAGGAACCATCATTGGACACCTTGTGCCTTATCTCAACCAAACACACAGAGAAGTTTATAAATTAAACTTACAGGAAAATGGCAAAAGGTCACAGAAGAAAGGAAAGGCCCCTCTGCGACCCAGGAGAAAGTAAAGCCTTCCACAAACATTGGAGAAGAATTGACTCCTCAGCAACAAAAACAATTGACCGAACTCCTTCATAAATATCAGGACATCTTTACCACAGACTATGGCAATCTGCCATATAACCCATCATACCACCACATTATAAATACAGGAAATGCAACACCCATCTGACAGAAACCATACAGGATACCCCACCACTTGAAGACATTCGAAAAAGAACACATACAGGAACCCTTAGATAATGGAGTCATCCGACCCTCTACCAGCCCTTGGGCCAGCCCTATACTTATAGTACCAAAGAAAGGAGGATGGAGACTTGTTGTAGACTTCAGAAAACTTAACACAGTAACCAAAAAAGATGCATACCCCTTGCCCCAAATTGATGACCTTCTGGACCAGCTACAAAACGCAAGATACTTCAGCAGCATGGATCTATTTGCAGGATTCCACGAGATACCAATGAACCCCAAAGAAATTCAAAAGACAGCTTTCCTTGCCCTAGGAAAATTGTTTGAGTACCTCCGAATGCCTTTTGGACTCTGCAATGCACCCCCAACCTTCCAGCAAATGATGAACTCAGTATATGCCCCACTCATCCACTACTGTCTGATTGTTTATGTGGATGACTCCAACATCTACTCAGCAAATTTCGAAGACCACTTGCGAGACCTTGAAGAGTTTTTTAAACTCACCCGACAAAACCACCTGAGACTCAACTCAAAGAAGTGCTACTTTGGCAAACAGAAGCTTGAATTCCTTGGATTTGTAGTATCTAAAGATGGAACACATGCAGACCCCAAGAAGATCAAAAAAGTCAACAACTTCCCTGTCCCCAAGACCCCAAAGGAAGCCCTGTCCTTCCTGATGCTTGCATCTTATTACAGAAGATTTATCAATGGATTTGCTGAAATCTCTGCCCCAATCCGAACCTTGCTGAAGAAAGGAGTACTGTTCCAATGGAAAAAACCACAAGAAGAAGCCTTCCGAAAACTACAATACTGCCTGACCTCAGCACCAATCCTAGTCCAACCAGATCTACAGAAACCTTTCATTCTGTACACCGATGCATCCAAGAATGGCCTCAGAGCAATCCTTGCACAAGAAGGACCTGACAAACAGTACCATGTGATAGCTTATGCAAGCAGAGCCACCAACAAGCAGCAGACCAACTATGGGAGCACCAAATTGAAATGCCTTGCAGTCATATGGGTGGTCACCTTGTTCAAACATTACCTTATTGGAAGAAATTTCACCCTGATCACAGACCATACAACCCTCAAATGGTTACTATACCAAAAAGACCCCACTGGAATCCTTGCCCAATGGATCCTTATCCTTCAAGATTACGAAATCAACATCATCCATAAAGTGGGAAGAACTCACAACAATATTGATATTCTTTCCCACATGACCCAATGAACCAAAGGAAGGGTGTACTATGGGACTACACCCTCAAAGAAGTTCCCAAGATCATCAAGGAGCAAGAAGATCTCATCCAACAAGAACACCAGAAAGCCCACCAAGGACAGACAAATACAGAAGACAAGATTTAAAATGATTATCAACATTGGCTCCACCTCAGAACACAAGTCTGAGACATCATCCAGAAATGTGACACCTGCCAGAAGTATCAAGAAAAGAAGAACTATCAAGCCCCTCTGCAACTGATTCCCCCACCCACTCACATCTTCCAAAGATGGGGAGTAGACATAATTGGACCCCTGCCAGCAATACCAAAACAAAACAGATACATCCTAGTATTTGTTGAACATCTGACCAAAGAACTAAATTTGTAAACAACATAATCACAAGTTATGCACGAATTCATGAGATCCACCTAAAAAGAACTACCTCCTACCATCTGCAAACCAATGGAATGACTGAAAGAGTGAACCAGACCATCAAGAAAGGACTTGCCAAGGTTGATCCTACCAATTGGGATCTCTGCTTATCTGAAATCCTGTGGGAAATCTGAAACACCCCTGCTGCCTCAACCAAACAAAAGCCCTTCAAAACAATGTTCACCAAGAAGACCAGAACTGCTGACCATGAGAATCTTGGAAAGCTTCTTGAAAAGGGAGATCAGCTGGCAAAAGATGCCCAAAAACAGATTATCAAGGCCCAGGAAAGACAAAAGAAGTATTATGACCAGAAACAGAAGGATCAGAAGATCAAGATTGGAGATCAAGTCCTAGTTTGGAGAAGCATGATTGAAACAACTTTGCCGCCAAACTGGAACCGAAATGGGAAGGACCATACCTTGTACACAACATCAGAGGAACCAACATCTATATAAGAAGCATGAATGGATGAATCTTAAGAACTCCAGTTCACATCAACTGGCTCAAGATATACCTGCACAAATCATGACTCAGAGAATAGACCAGCACCTCCAGACCCTCATCCTCAGCTCCTTCCAAGCCCTGCCAATTCCCTTGCCCCAGTTCCACCAACTTGAAGGAACTCTGATACAATTGATCCAGAAGCATCAAGAGAACCTCACCATTGCTCAAAGATTGCTTCAGATCCACCATCTGCAGATCTTTTACAATATCGGACAACTGTTGACAGACTAACCTTACATCAGGAGCCCAGCCGGAATCACCCTTAGAGAAGCAAGAACTGCCAAATGAATCTACACCCTATATAAACAAAATGTTGGAGCCCTAGTACAGTCTCATCTCAGCCTCAATGATATCCACCAGATGAATGAAACCACCTTTCAGAGTATCCTTCAACAACTTGATATCCTATTTCCTGAAGAACAAGAAGAAGAACCAGTACTTGAATGGAGTGATCCAGATACAGAAGAAGATGATGGAATGGGTATAGATGCCAAAGAAGCTTATGCTTACTGGAATGATGACTAAAGGACAGTCTGGGACAGACCATCCTTTAGTGGGGGCTGATGTGACAAACCACAAAAATGTACCACCTGAATTATTGCCAGATGACGCGAACAAGTCAGATGACAGGAACATTAGCATAGCATAGTAACCAACACAGCAACCATTGCTGTGGAAAATTGTATAAATAACCAGATAGCTAAAATAAGGAAAATCCCCGATAGTGGCTGTCACCCTAACAGTGGCTGTCACCCTGACAGCGGCTGTCACCCCCAAATACACCATAAATAGCAAATCTATAGTTAGCCAGATAGCAACCAGGTAGCAACTACAATGTATAAAATACCCCAGAGACAAGAGTGAATAAACCTCAGTTCCGAAAGTTCAAAAAGCAAAAGTCAATTGTCTGGTACACTTAGGAGGAGAAACCTGCCAACAAGCCACTGCCAAGAAATTGTGAGCATTGTTCATTTCCACTCCGGTCCACTTTCTGATACAAAGAAGTTCGTCATTTCCAGTTTTGCCACTAAGTACAAGTGAAGAACTTCATCACCTGTTTCAAGAGAAGTCTGCCTTTTTGGTTTGCTTGCCAGATAAGCCAGAAGTCCACCAGTCTAAGTCCGCCGCTCAAAAAGCCAGTCTATCTGACACAACTTTGCAGTGATTCAGTTCACACAAACAAAGCCAGTCTTTGACATAACTTTGCCAGCCACCATTTTCAAGAGAAGTCTGACAATCTGCCACGTACTGCCGATCCGTCTCGTTTAAGTCCACCAGTTTAAGTCCGCCTCTCAAAGCCAGTCAATCAACGTAACTTTGAAGCTCGAAGTCTTGCCACCGTTTTCAAGTAATCTGCCAATCCGCCACATTCCACTGATCCACATCGTTCAACTGCATCATTCTAGTCTGCCGCTTAAGGAATATGCCACCATTTGTCCACCGACCATTCACCTCATTCGCCTGCATTTATTCAAGTAACCCACAAAGCCCGCTCAGCTGCATCGCCTGCTTAACCGCATTGTTCAAAGACCACATCCAGAACCTGCACACATAGGGAAACCCGATTGCCATCATGCCAGCAATCCATATCCAGAACCCGTACCCTTTAAGGAATATCTGATTGCCAGATTCCCAGAGAGCCCATATCTTTAAGGAAATCCGCCAAATTCGCCATACACCAGATTGCCGGGTCACATGAATTTACCCATCGCCCTAGAAGGAAACCCATTCCCACGCGCAACCCAAGAATGCTGCCAAATTAGGAAATCGCACACAGAAAGTCTCCAGCTGTTGAATATTATACCACTAGACACCAACCCAACACAGGAGGAACCTATACATATTATCTGAACATTTTGTTGCTTTTTGACAAAGTAACTGGGGGCTTAAGCCAATCTACACAGCCGCCCAACCTTGTAATTTGCCTCTATTGAGCCAGGCATGTTACACTAGCAAAAGATTGTTTGAAGAAGTTGAATTAATTTTTTGCTCTTTGCCAGAGAGTGGGGTAAGGTGTATCTGATAAGGTGTATCTGGCAAGGTGTGTCCAGCAAGGTGCATCTGATCTGGTAAGGTGCATCCAGTAAGGTGCGTCCAGTAAGGTATGAAGGTATATCTGGCAAAGGTGTATCTGGCAAAGGTGTATCCGGCAAAAGTGTATCTGGCAAAGGTGTATCCAACAAAGGTATATCCAGCAAAGGTATATCCAGTAAAGGTGTATCTGGCAAAAATGCATCTGGCAAACAAGTAATCACACGTATAATTTCCCTGCTTCAGAAGCACCTTGCTCCAGATGCACCTTACTGGATGTGGATGCACCTTACTAGATATGAATATGCCTTACCAGATACACCTTACCAGATGCACTGAGCGAGAAATAGCAGGCATGCTATAGATAGCAATCTGCCTTTGTTCAAGATACCATCATGACCACTCTCCATGCTTTTTTTTT